>JAOTON010000145.1:0-242500 GCA_034440635.1 Lepas anatifera
AACAGGAGACTTTTCAACAGTTACTTCCGAAATCAGAATGACATGTGAAGCAAATAACCGGCTGAGTGACCATCCGCTCTCGGACGATGCCACCTGCATGGGTAAGCTGGTCACTGCCGCTGTATACCCGGATGCAGGTGCTTGTTTTGATTGGGCACGTTTATGTTCAGGGAAATAAATATTTCAAGCATCGCTCTTTGGGAGCAGCCATAATGATCCACTCTATTTTTTTCCAAAATTATGGAAAAACTGTACGAATTAGCGTAATGCTGCCCGATATTTGTGAATAAAATAAAATGTCGCATTTGTTCTATGCATCAAGTCTAGGTCATGTAAAGGTCATGGAAGTACACGATCATTCCCAAAGCTCTCACAAGTTCTTAGTTGTCTTCCCATCAGCCCTTGATCTAGCATTTTGACACGGATTGGGTCCTAACCTGGGTTCTGGGTTTCAATTCACTTCGCTTGATGAGACTTGACTATTAGAATGTGAGACATGAGCCAGTAATCTCAGGTGACCTCTGGTAACGTCAAATGACACAGCAAGCTCATGGAAGTGTCGGTAGACGTTTAATGAGAATGCTGAATTGTTTTGGGTGTTATGTCTCCAACAAACAGCTAAGTACTCAGCCTGTTGATTTTTTTGTTATATTTAATCCTTTGGAGTTTAAAAAGGTCATCATGACCTGGGCTGGTCCAAACTGTCAAGTCACTGAAATTATCAGTAGTAGGCCACCAAGCAGCTATAAAATGGAATAGAGATACCTGGAATGGAGACCTCAATTCAAACCCTCCCCGCTTTTGGGTGCCAATCTAGAACATGAAAAAACCTTCGGTAAGTAAAGCTCGGTAAGAACCAGTGTAAAGTCCATGGCGGGAGTGGTGTCCAGGAGTGGTGAGAATGATTTTGATGCGCCATGACTTATAAACCATGGCTTGCATAGGAAAACGACCGTGCATTTCGGAAAGCCCAATTTGTGCTGTGTCCGCTAAAATACATTTTAAGCATGAAATATCTAAAACCTTTGAGAAAAACGCAAGACAATTCATAATGTCATACGGCAGCTCAACTTGTATAATGCTATCTTTTAAGCACGCATAACACAGCGCTCCAATAGCGCAGTCGGTTGAGCGGTAGCCAAGCGGGCGGAATGTCTCGGGATCAGATCCCTTGGGGCGCACTCTTCATCTTCATAATGGTTATTTTATTGCGCAGTTGGCAGCATGCTTGTCTAGCAATCCTAGTGTTCCGGGTTCGAATCCCGGGTCACGCTCATTCTGCTTTCATATACTATGGCTATTACACCATTATTTATATTTATATCGGATAGATAATCCCTCAATCTCTCGGTTTACTTCCTCTCGGTTGAAGCAAAGCTCGCTCAAAGGCCTGTTTTTTTGTTGAATATTTTCCTGCCGTCTATGTTTTAATGTTCTTCGTTATTTACCCAATTATTTTTAATGAGCCCCACAAAGGGATCCCAAATATCGACGGGGATTCCGTTCCAGGTATCTCTATTCCATGGCTATACTAGTAACAGTTTACTAGCCAAAGGTCATCCAGTTGAAAGAATTAACAAGGTTGCTGACCATATGTGACTTTTACCAAGCATGCAGAAACTGTAGTGGTTGCTTAGCAACGAGCCAGAACGGCTATGAACTGATCAAACATAGAAAATACCTGGAATTGGTGTTTATCGCCGGAAAAGGAAGATATCCGTCGATATTTGTGTCTTCGACAAACGTTTCATGATTTAGCATTATTTATTTCACACTAAGTGCGAAGAAAAGTTGTCATTGTCCCGTAAATTGTGATTTCTTTTTACCCATTTCCCTCCTGTATCTGTTGCTTTTTTGTGTGGGTTTGGTGCTTACCTTTCATGTCGGTTTCTGATTAAACTCCGTAGTTTCTGCACGTCATTGTAACGACTGCCGGGGAGGAATACATTCTGGTGTGACGTAATAAGATTTAGGATATTGTACGTTTACAGCAATGCGTTCTCTTATACCTCTCTGGAAATAATATTAAAAATAGGCCGTTATTTGTTAATTCTCTACAAAAGTTAGGCCCATATTTTGAGATTGGTACAATCGTGCGGTTGCACCAGTTCGCCTGCATTGGAGACCGAGTGGTGGCATTATAACGCCATATAAACGAGGAAATATGTCAATATCATTTCAAACGAAGCTCAAGGTTAAAGGTCTCATTTCAAGGTTATACCTGCATTTTCAAGGCTATTGACCCAGTGCCTCCGGTCAATTGCCGCTACCCAATATGACGTTATTGTGCTATGCCAGTGAACGTAACTCAATCTTAAGATCGTCAATCCTTATTTTCCGCCCAACGATTGTTATAGTGCTAGTTATAGTGTATGTACATTGCAAGGTATGTAAATATTATATTGGCGACGACACTGGTTAATGACCTTGAATGGCCTGGACCTCCATAATTTCAGGGAACCTTTTGAGAAGTTCTCTCTATAACCTTGATCGGCTCTAAGTGTATTCCCGACTTTTCTGAGTACCACTTCCCCAGTTGGTCTCCAGCACGGCCAATATTGAGTCTTCATGGCCTCATTTAACCATGAATATATTTATATAGGTCAATGAACGTTGTCTATGATGTAGGTCACCGTAGCCCCACAAACCCCCAAACGGGTATATTCTAAGCCCGTTGGTTTTCGAGGTGTCAGGGGCCCCACAAATCCCTGTTTTAGTGCGCGTTAGTGCCAGATCTCTGTCCAGTACGGGTTTTAATCAAGAATGTATGCTGACTTCCGATAAAGCATTACGACTAGCTGCTTCGCTATCACTAATACACGCTTACCCTTAGTCGTCGATGTTCATGCGATGGACTCGTTTTGTTGACCCATTGAGGACCAAGACTCCGATCTGGACAACAAATCATCCGGTATCATCCGATCTGGAGAACAAATCGTATGGTAGAGCGCATGAGGTCCACACCGCTCTCATAAAAGTAAAACAAAAACCAGTGGCCGCGCTTCCATCAGCTTCTAAATGTCTAAGTAGGTATGTATTTTATGTGGTATAAGTTTATTTTCACTCGATGTTAAAGTTACAGAAAATATTTTTTTCGGATCACTGGGTCAAAGAGCCGATGATTTGCATCTCTGACAATCCACGTTCGCAGCTCTTACCGTCAACAAATGCGACATTAGGCACTTCGCGATTCCGCTGAATCTGCCTAATCTGGTGGCAAATCCAACGTGTGCTTTTTTGATCTACATCTCTAATACCTCATTTATGCAGACGCAAGTACTGACTCGTTAAATCAGCAAACTAGGTATGACTTAGCAGCTCTTTTATGCGGCATTTGGAGTACGTGCGATGCCGCGTCTTAGAATCTTGATTACAGTGAATTCGTTTATTGATATTCTTGTATTCAAGGATTACTAGCCTTCTCTACTGCGGGACAGTTATTTGGCAATTATTAGAAATATTTTTACTTTATGAAACCTTATGGAGGTCGTGAGTCATGGCACAAAGTCTGGTGGGTGAAATTAAAAAGAAAACGTTCATAAGTCGATCGTACGCAAGAAATTGGAGAAATGGCTCTCGTGAGTACCTTGTCCTTCCTGGCTTACTTACCTACCTGGCTATCCTTCTTGAATCTTGCCTTGTAATTTCATATTCTGCTGCATAACCGTTTCCACAATCCACCGACAAATGTTTTTTATTTCATTTTTATTTCTATCATTATTCATTCATATCATCATAGTAAACATTTCAACATAAATTCTCTTTTTGTTCATCTACTTGAGCTTGCTCCCCCTCTCCAGCTGACTTGCTGGATCCGCCCCTGTCCAATATCAGGTAAAAAAGCCTGGGCGACTTCCTTACCTCTAAGCCAATTGTACCTAGGCTTTCATAACATTATGGACATTTGTTCAAGCGCCGCCACTGTTTTTTGTTTCTTTTTCTGAATGACAAAAAATTGCAATTGGTTCTTTCGCCATCATGAATTTCCATATTCCCCGCTCTTTCTTTTGCCAGTCCAACTCACAGTACCTACGATTGTGGAAGAAGAGAAAGAACCACAAGCACGAGCCCATACATTTCGAGCCTGTGGCAGATACGGTCCTGGGCTTTGGGGACTCATACCCCCCCTCTCCTCAGATCTTTTGGAATACCCATAATGACTGCATAGTAAGATGCTATTCGAGACCACGTTGGAGGTTCGAGCACACTAGCCCCCAAAATTGCATTATGGATCCACCTCTGCTTACACACAGTGGCAGATCCAGGGGGCACTCGGGCTGTACAGCCAAAGCTGCAGTGCCGCTTCTTTGCGGGGAGCTCCAACTTTTGGAAACTGCTGGATCGAAACGTGTTTTTGTAAAACAGCTTATATGAATATATAAATACGTCAAATGCGTATTTTTCCGAATACATATTGAAAATCTTCACGTAAAATCTTCTGTCGCCTTTTACAGCTAGCCTTACTAATGTGCCAGACTAAAATTTACAATAGTCAACGTTTTATCTCATCGAAAGAGTAAGGTGTGCGTGTTTTGGTTAACTGTAGGGTTGCACCCTCACTCCCAAAAGCCTGCAACTCTACGTGTCCTGCTGTGAATGAGTGGTGGCGGCGGATGGCTCTCGGCTCGGCAATATGTCCGCGACCCTTTCCTCCTTTTCTGCAGTGTGCCTGGCCTAACCTAACCCTTCCCCCCCATCGACACTGTGTCTGACCTAACTGACCCCTTCCTCCTCTCAGCAGTATGACCGACTCCTTCCTCCCCTTGGCAGTGTGTCTGATCAAGCCGACCCCTTCCTCCCCCGGCAGTTTCCAACCTGACGACCCCGTTCCTCCCTAACGATCGGCAGACAACTGCAACCAGAACTACGTGTTGGTGGCGCCTACCGAGTGGCCACTGTCAGCCACGCTCAGCTACACCGTAGACCGGACCACCTGCGTGTCGCAAGTGCACAATCAAGCCGGGTTGGGCCTGTACGAGGCAGCGAAAAAGTGCGGCGACCGAGGAGAGCAGCTGCTGGATTTCCCCTTACCAGCCGACAAGCTGGTAAATCTCGACGAGTCCGGCATCATCACGGCCATGCACTTCGGGTACGTACTCTCAGAGGGATGGGAAGCTCGCTCCAGCTCTGCGTTCAGTATCGATAATCTGTTATCACATTTGGTCCTCGAGCCGTAGAAAATATTTTTTGAAAAGGAAATAATTTAAGATTTTAGCATGATTCAGTATGCACGATAAGCTACCAGTCTGCTAGTATCCTTTGATCCACGAACTAAGCCGGGTATCTTCCAATTTTGTGTATCTTCTGGAGGGTAAACACTTCAAACCCGAATTTTTAAGAGTCAAAGACTTTGTTTTATTGGGTTTCAGTTCCCATCTAAAGCCATCTTAAGACAAATGTCAGGTGAAAGTCACCATCTGACCTAGCAAAGTCCATTTGCATACCACCCGACTCGCAAAAATAATCTAAACGTAATGGTATCAAAATAAAAGCTTTATCATCCCCTGTAACAGTTATTAACCTAAGTCTGAAAACCTGCTTAAGCACTCCCAGGTGACCTCTCAGAGGTCACAGGTCCAAACTTGCAACATGAACCTGGAAAGGGGCTAGGCTACTACGATTTGGAAAATAGGAAGGTATTCTAAGCTGTATCTACAGAACTAGAGACTCTTTTTGCCATATTCTCGTTTTCTGCATGCATTTCCTATGGAGAGGTCATGATCCGTACCTGACCCTAAGTCATCGTTATAAAAATTCCCCGAATATACTTTGTAGCAATCGGTGGGTCCTTATGTGATACGAATTCGCTAATTTGTTCGATATGAAATTTTTAGCAATTGGCATGAAATCTCTTCACTTTCTTGCAGGGCGTCCGAGGGAACAACAGGGATAACGGCCTTCGATCTACGGGGCAATAATCTGGAGTACCCAATGGCCGATGATGTCATTGATGGGGAAACGTCTGGACGCTGCGTTGGACTGTTTCCGAAAGCTGGTGGCATCAATGGTGTCGAAATCAAGCCTGTCAGCTGCTTCGACCCAAACCTCCGCTATGCCTGCCATAAGTCACGTGAGTAAAACGTGCACCTATACGGTACCTCCCAGTAATTTCTATGATCGCGTTCAGGATACGGGCGCATTGCTGCTGGACAATTACAACAAAAGGATACTGTTAGCACGCACAGTGGAGAGTGGTCTGGTGTCAACACGCAGTGAATGGGTTCTAAAGTGCCCAACCCAATGAGATCTCAGAACCTAAGAGGGTTAGACAAACATTCGTTAGGGAGGTTGTGGGGACAATAGTGGTCGACTATAGAACCGATTTTAGTGACCTAGATTAATATATTTCAAAGGAATGTGGCACCTTGGTGGAATCCCGGATCTTAGTGTAATTAAGGGGTAGCCGAAAATCATGAAAATATTCAAAGTACAAATGAACTCAATATTTTGATATCTAAAATGTTCCTCTGTGCAAAGAAATAAACCTCTGCCTGTGCATAACGTCATGATCTGGCAACCACTACCATATTCAATAAGCTTCAATAGGCTGAATACTCACCGTGGAGTCAGCATGACGTCACGCCAGCAGCTGACAACTGTGACCGGCTCCTTGGGTACATTTTGGGTACATTTCAGGTAGGTTTTTTAACTAAGTCTACGGAAATTTCGATTCCCAAGACAAATGATACCGAGAATACCGGGTTTTCCGGCATACTTTACACCTTGGCTATCTCAGCTAAAATCACGTTATTAATGTGCCACGTTCCCTTTAACCCTCGCCCCACCGGGGGGGGCCATCGATGGCCCCCTAAGGTTTTTTCCGGGATAGCAGAAAAACGACAAGGCGCAGCACCGCGGTTGAGGGCTCTACCTCTCACTGCATCATTTTTCCATCATCCCTGAAATTTTTTACCCCGGCTCACTCAAGGTCAGGTCACCAGACGAGGTCAACCAAGGTCACCTCACTTCACCTTTAGAGCTCTGTAAGAGCTACATTTCAAAGTCGATCGATTTGAAACTTCCTACACTTCATGACCCCTCCAGGGTCTACAAGGTGTATATCCGGGATTTTTCGATTTCGTGCCCTGAGGTCAGGTCACGAGGCGACCTCTCCCATTGGAAAAGCATGGGGAAAAGCTATTTCATGATATAAAAGCCACAAAAATGATTGCAAATACTCAGACTGCTCAGAACAACGTTTTTGGACACCCTTTCACGGATCCCAGGGGTCATATTTGCCCTTTGACTTTTCCAAGGTCATCCAAGGTCACCAGAGGTCAAAAACAGTATTTTGACAATAACTTTTGACCTAATTGAGCTAGAGCGGTGAAACAAACACCATCGTGTTTGTCTTGTCACTGGCTTTCATTTGATATACGGCAAGGTCACTTTTTGACCTTTGGTGACCTCAGGTCATATTAGGTCACGAGGTGACCTCTGGCGGTCAAACCACTGGCGGGAGGTCTTTACGTTCCACATAGCGGAAAAAGTACTGGCAATTTGCTATCAAATGTACTTTACCAGGCCTCAATAGCTCTAATGACATAAGAGTTATGCCCAGTTTGCTTAATCATTGCATATTTGAGTGAAAATAGCCGATCTTGACCTAATTTGACCTCTGGAGGTCAAACCATTGACCTGAGCACTAAAACATGCGAAGTAATTTCTTACTGAATTCAGGCGAACTTTCTATTGCACTTTGCAGATTTGCGCTAACGCCCATATTTTCGGAGTTAGAGGGGGGGCCATCGATGGCCCCCCCGGTGGGGCGAAGGTGGCGCCGGACCCCCGGTGGGGCGCGGGTTAAGGTCGAACCAGGCTATAACATAACATAACATCAACTTTATCTTCCGACATAATTTGAAATTCACAGTATACAGGTGTGGTACGGCGCAAAAGCCCAAGGCTTATATCGCGGCGCCGCCCACTAATTACAAAACATTTGTACACCTTCAACTATCACTCTGAACACTTGGCATGATATGGTACCAATTTCGTTACCTCCGACCGCCGCCATAGAGTTTGAATCTGGGCCGCACACTGGAGACGTATTGAAAAATGCGGTAATTATGAGGAAAAGGGCGAGAATACACTAGAAACGAACTGATGTCATGGAAGGAAAGTCCCACAAAAATCCTGGGCATAGCTCTCATGCCATTGGAGCTATTGAGATCTGGTAAAGTACATTTGATTGCAACATGTCAGGGCTTTCTCTGCTATGCGGGCCATAATGACCTCCGGCTAGTGATTTGACCTCCAGAAGTCAACTTCTGACCTACTATGACCTGGGGCACGACAGGTCAGAAAATTACCTTGATGTACATCAAATGAGAGGAAGACATTCACGATGACACTTGATTCAATGCTCTCGCTTGATTAGGTCAAACGTTATCGTCAAAATACAGTTTTTGACCCTTGTGACCTGTGATAACCTCAGATAGATCAAAGGGCAAATATCGCCACTCGAACCCGTGAAAGGACGTTCAAGAACGCTTTTCTGAACAATCGAACCATTCGCAATAATTTTTCTGACTTTTAGATCATAAGACAGTCTTTCCATGCCGGAAGAGGTCACCTCGTGACCTGACCTCAAGTCACCAAATACAAAAATCCCAGATATAAATTTTCTAGACCCTGGAGGGGTCATGAAGTGTAGAAAGTTTCACTTCGGTCGGCTTAGGAATGTAGCTTTTTTCAGGTGTCGGCCGAAGCCCTTTATTTTCAACATCAATATCCAGGTTCATAACTCAAGACTCCGCCTCCACAATATTAGCACTCCTCACCACATTAGCACCAAGTAGCACATCAAATAAGGCAGAGAACGAGGGAGGAAAACATGTTTGAGTAATGAAGTTAAGTCATTAGGATTGAGTGAGTGAGTGAATACCTGTTTGTGCGTGTGTGTGTGTGTGTGAGCATCTGCGAGTGAAGTCTACTGAACTTTACAGCTGAAATCATTCAAATGTTTCCTCGCTTTATACTTGTGTCTAGGTTTTCCCATTGTTCGACGGTCTTCTGCTCCTGTCCCCTTATTCTATATATATATATATATATATATATATATATATATATATATATATATATGTATTTTTTAATTGAAATGTACTCTTTGAGGTACAGGCGCAGGTTTGCGCAGGTCAGCCGGCCATGGTATTCTCGGTTTTTCCAAATAAATTGTTCCGTGATCATGATAAGGTTATTGGCTTCGCGCGTTTTCTTTTGACATCCCACATCAATACCGAGAACAACATCTTGACACGAATTATGATTCTGTAGACCAAGTAACGCCTTAACTTCGCTCCAGAGGAGCCTAACCGAGGGATAGTGCCAAAATCTATGTTGAATCGTTTCAGAATATATAGGGCAGGACCTACATTTATCGCTTTCAGATAGAACGTATATGTATCGAAGTGTGTAGGAATAATTATCTTAATACATTGATAGCGTGACTATTTTAAATTGATATCATCTGTAGATTTATGTAGCCTTTCATATACAGTTGACAATTCGATCTGTGTGTTGAACTCTGTTTGCCATTTACTCTGATATTTTTCGTCGACTGGCAAGAACTCCCCTCCCTCAATTTAATATATGCCCACTTTGCTGCTTTTTGTGTTGAGTTCAAATCTTCAAAACATGCACAATCATCTCCTTCTTCACAGGGTATGTATGTAGGGTAAGGACGGGTAAGAGTACGTAGGAAATAAGAGTACGCAGCAGCTGTTTTGGTTACTTAGCAACCACTGAGATGGTGGATATCCTGGTATAAAAAAGCAAGGTCAGTGCCTAGGCTTCACACCAAAATTCAACGTGCTCCTGTTCTTTTCGCGGGAGGACCGATCAAAATAAGTTTCTGGGCACCCTTGAAGTAATATTTCTTAACTGGCTAAACTTGTAGACCATGCTTCTATTATCAGAACAAATTGTATTCGGTCTGTCATCAGTCAGAAAACTGAGCTAAAACTGTGCTCCAGGACCGGAGCTCACGCTAAAACGCCTGCCAGCATGTTTATGAAGACTTCCTTCCCAGGGGAGCATGCAGTGGCGGATCCAGGGGGGGCAAAAAAGGCAATTGCCCCCAAACGGAAAAGCTCGGGGCAAAACTATATTTTTGCCCCCCAAAGCGATCGACCTCCTTTTTCCCCGACTCCTTTGTAGCTTGTAAACAATATTTTGCTGCTTCAACTCTCAACTTCAAACAGAATTAGTGAAGTTCAGTGTAAATATTGGGGCTTGGATAGGAAAAAAGTATTTTGAGTTGATATTTTTCACTCCGTGACTTTTTTTGCTTTTCATCTCCAGATCCCGCAATCCTATCGAAAAGGCATACTGTAAAGCAATTTTGCACTGCGCGACGTTTTTTTTGCTTTTCGACTTTGGTTTGCCCCTCCCAAACCATCCGGCGAGATCCACCACTGGGAGCATGTCCGGCAAGAGTACGCAGTAGACCATTGGGCAAGAGTGCACATGCTTAAGAGATAGGAAAATTTAATTTTCACTCGGGACAGAGTCCGTAACTCATATTTGGAAAACCAAACGTTGCAACATAGTTCTTGTATATTCAGAACGATATAACTTCATACTATCGCCTAGCTTTGCGAAAAAATACTTCGCGACATGGCCTATGCACCTAAAGCACAGCGGGGCATCAGTGCGTACTCCAGCCTCCTCTCTTGCGTACTCTTACCGATCCGCTCCGGCAAGAGTACGCACGTGACTTTTTATTTTTGATGGGCTCGTGGCGAGTTCCTTTCAGAGACATCAAGTTGAAACAGGGACCATACATAGAAAATTATTCAGGCTAAGTAACCACACAAAACATTTTGCTGTTAGACTTATAGGAGAAAAGTGAAAGCCTTTAGAAAGTTAAGTGCGTGCTCTTGCACGGACTTCCCCTAAGTATTTTAACTCTCCACTGCTCTGGAATTGAGTGCAATAGTGTTAGGGCTGTTATTGGGTGGATTCCGTACTTATGGGATAACTGTTCTGCGGTTAAGAAGATTTTGTCAGCTATGCTGTACAAATCTATGACTCTTATGATTCCCTTTTCTATCAAATGTTTCACTCTTAATGAGCCATTTTCTCCAAGTGCATATGTCTATTGCTCCATAAAACTTGATTGAGAATTTGCGCACTATTTTCTGTATTATTTTTTAATTCCAAATATACCAAACAGGTTTCGAGCCAGAACCTACTTTTATCTTTTTCTTTAACAGTTTCTCGTTTCCATCGCAGTGGAAAACATAGATGAGAGCACTAATCGATAGACTGTTTGTCACTATAGCCTTCCATTTTGCGTTGTACTCAACATTCAAATATTTATTTATCCACATGACGTTTAGGCTTTTCGATTTAGCTTCTATATCTGGAACAAGCAGGCCCCCTCGCTTGTATTTAGATTTTAACGTAGCTCTCTTAATCTTGTCTTTTTTCTACCCCACTCAAATCTAAAAATCTCACTTTTTCGCAAAATCGCGATTCGGTGCTGGGAGCACCGTCATCAGGTAGACCAGCTGAGACAGCATTTCCGACTTGACGAGATGGATTCGGCCGAAAGGCGTCAGACTTCTTCCATTTCAAGAGGTTAGACTATTCCTCATGCTCATATATTTGCGTTCATAGTTTATTTCAGTTATATTGACATCTGGGTCGTTTGATATTCGCACTCCTAATATTTCCAGCGTGCTTTCTTACCAATGAATTTTAAAATTTGGACAGATAGGTTGTTTGATTGAAGCATCCTTGCCCACCCAGAGAGCCTGCGATTTTCGAACGTTTAGCTCTAAGTCAGATATTGAGGCGAACTCTGCAAAGATTTTCAAACAGCTTCTTAGTGATCCGAGGCTTCCATCCATGACGATGATGGCGTCATCCGCGTATGCAGATACTTTTATTCAGTGCTATCAATTACGATGTCTTTTACTTCACTGCATCCTCTGATGCGCTCTAATAGTGGCTCAAAACACAGAACAAACAACAAACAGCTAAGGGGCAGCCTTGCCTCAAGCCTCGTCCTATTCCATAACTCTGCGATATTTTCTCATTAACCCTTGCCCCGGTGGCGGGTACGAGCCACCTTCGCCCTGGTGGGGGGCTAAAAAGACCCCCACGATATAAAAAACTAAGAGAGCTAGAAAAAAGCGCAAAGCGGCAATCGAAAGCTCTTCGAAAATGATATCGAAAATACTTCGGTCATTTTTCTTGTCAGGTCAATATCAAGGTCACCAGAGGTCAAAATAGGTCAAAATCGCTAATATGAAGTGTACTAAGAAAACCTCATATATCTCAGAAACTATGATAGCTAGAAACATTTTTATAACACTATTCGAAAGCTCTTGAAATGCGCTTTCATTGCAGTGGCATTCATTTTCGTGTCAGGTCAAAGCCTAGGGAGCTACAGGTCACTAAATATTTGGCATATTCTTGGGAATGTCCATAGCCACCCATTCATAAGGGCGTTTACTTTTTCGCTAACAGCTTCCAAACCAAACAAGATACAGCCATAGTTTATGCACCATTGTAATCCTCTCGTCAATACAAATTGAATAATATATGATATTGCTATTCCAGGTCAAATTTAAGAAGTTGACCTGACCCAGGTCAACGGTCAGGCCCAACTTGACCTGGTATAATCATTATGTATATCATTTGATTTCCAGTGACTAGACAAACACTTTGGAGACAAAATAAAAGCTCTATCTTAGTTTATTCAAAATTTATAGAGAAAAACACCAAAAAATGCTTATTTGACCTAAGGTGACCTTATAAATGTCACAAGTCAAAATTTTTGGCATCAGCTTCAGAAATGGGCTAAGAGCAAGTCGCAACCGATGTTTGAAGTTGATTCCATCCATACGTACTGAGAAAAGCTCATTTCGTGATTTTGCCCATGTATTTACAATGGGGAGGTCATGCTCTGTACATGACCTTAGGTCACCAATATCAAAAATCCCGGAACAAGTTTTGTAGCTCCTGGTGGGCCCAATATGTGGTATGAGTTTCAACTTGATCGATTACTCCTTCTTTTAGTTATGCGGTCCTAAGTATTTTTTTAGGTGAGGTTACTTCACCTGGCCTGGTGACCTGACCTGATATGACCTTGAGCCAAAATTTTCCGGGAAGATGTAAAAATGATGACCAAACAGCCAGACCAAGTTTGGCGGCGCTGCGCGCCGCCGTTTTTTGGTCACTTCGGAAAAACCCGAGGGGGTCTAAAAAGACCCCCCACCCGGGCGAAGGTTAATAATAACCGATGCAGTAACCGGAGGGAGTTGTTGCCATAAAGAATATCAATCCAGCGTCTGAAGCTGCTTCTAAAACCGTATGCTGACAACAGGTGTTTCATATAACTCCATGCTACACAATCATAGCCATTTTTTTCACGTCAGCCTAGGAATGTAGCTATGGTAGAGCTCAAAAGTTGAATTGAAGTGACTTTGGTTGACCTCGCCTGGTGACCTGACTTAGTGTGACCCGGAGTAAAAAAATCAGGCATGATGGAAATCTTATGGAGCGAGAGATAGACACCTCAACCGTGGTGCTGCGCCTCACCGTTTTTCTGTTAGTCCGAAAAAAACCTTAGAGGGTCCATCGGTGCCCGGGTGCGGCGAGTTTTAAAGGGAATGTGGCACCTTCACAACGTGATTTTAACTGAGATAGCCAAGTTGTAGGGCAAGTCGGAAAACCCGGTACTCCATATTTCATTTGTCTTGGAACTCGATATTTCCGTAGAAAAAAGCAAAAACCTACCTGACACTAGCCCTCCCATCAGCCCGTCGCCGGGCAGCCATTGCTGTGAGCTACTGGTTTGACGACATAAGCTGACGTCACGATGAGGATCAGCCAATTGAAGCCCTTGCAGCGTTTCAAGTATGTTAGTGGTTGCCAGATCGTGACATCATCCACAGGCTGATATTTTTTCTAGAGGAGAATTTTTAAAAACAAAATATTGAGCTTATTGTACATTTTTCAGGGAAACCATGAGTGGTTTAATTATTTTTTGGCTAAAAGTACGCCTAGTTGCACTAAATTCCAGGATTCGACCAATGTGCCACATTCCCTTTAATGTACAATTTATTACGCAAAACTCGTCAAAAGGAACTTGGACCTTGATTGACACCAGCAATTAGGTCAAGCTTGATTATGGTGCATGCAACGGCTCTGCATTTTGTGCATTTTCATGTTTATTGCAATATGCATGTGATCCTCTGGGAGTGCAATCCAGTGCCTGGCTGCACTGCTTGTCTTCCGAATTCCTCGCAGCGCACAGTGATACAGCGGGCCTAAAAAACGGGACGAAAATGCCAAAAATGACTGTCTAGAATTTATATCAAATGTATGCGATACGTTTCAGAATTGTTTGGAACCCGGAAAATCATAATTATTTTCTTCCTCTAGCGTACCACATTGGTTTCACACGGGCTGAAACTTGAGACTTATTCTGCCTCTCTTAATACGGGTATCTGGCCAGAAATAATAGCGTGATCTAAAACGTTACTAACAGGTGCTCCCACCTCGTCATCGTATACTAAAATCGTACCAAAAACGTATACTACCGTAAAACTTAAGATGTTTGTGACCTTTTGGTCACAAAAATACGTCTATAGCTGCTCCAGAGAATGCAGTGAGTTAATTTTGATAAACATATGTTTCGGAACTAAAATTTATAATATACATCATATTTCCTTAGACTGGCGTAAAAAAGGCACAGTCAGGATCAGCTAGAAAATCATACCATGTATTTTGGGAAGTGTCTTCTTTACATTGGTGGAATCCGTAGGCCGGCAACCGACGACCGAAAAAAGTTATGACAGTTTTAGTGAGCTCATGTTCTACCCGTAGTCGGCGGGTGGTTGTGACAGTGACGCTTGCGTCATCCACAAATCGCCGTGTATTAGTTCCTTTCTCCAATCAAATGCCACATTTAAATGGGGAAAGGGGCTAAACAATAAAAAATATGCGTAACGTTATTGATAGACGGCCTCTAATTGAAGGAGGCAATACAGTTGAGAAGCAGGAGGGTAAATTGAGACAATGAAAGCAGGTATTAGTGTCAATTCAGTAGGCATTAGGGTCAGTTCAATACTTATTAGGTCATAACGAGATCATGCCCTGAATAAGGAAATTCAGATTTGTACTTTGGCTCACATTCTTCCCCTTTCTAAAATGTTATTTTAAACCGATTTTCCGTTAATCTTTGGCCTCCGCCCCCTGTTTAAACTGGCATGTATGTATATGTTACAGGCAGGGTGAAGAACCAGGCATTCTGCAGAATGCCTAGGCATTCTGCAGAATGCCTGGTTCTTCACCCTGCCTGTAACATATATACATACAGCCGGTTCCCCAGTGATTGGTAGGTATTAGTGTCAATGTGTTTAAGAAATATTTCAAAAACGATTACTCTTTTCATAAACGTTTCGTCTCTAGAAATGAATTTTGATGAGCTCCTTAACACGCGCACTGGAGGGGGCCTCGGAGGCCCCCCCACATGTTTTTCCGCGGTGGCCGGAGAACTGCTCGTAGCCGAAACACGATACTTTGCCAAATTAAGCAGAATTTAATAGGGCGTCGATTGGTGAAAATTTTTTGAAAATCAGTCGAACATTTTTTTACTTATATATAGGCTTTTAAAGTCAGACCTGCATTTTGAGATCACCGTATTCGCGCAGTCGGACCAGTTAGCTTGCATTGGAGACCGAGTGGTGAAGTCATAACACCATATAACCGGGATTATATGTCAAGGTCACCTCAAATAAAGGTCAAGGTCAAGGTCAAAGGTCACGGGTCAAGGTCATATCTGCACTTTCAAGGTCATTGACCACAGTGCTTCCGGTCAAATGACGTTACCCGGTCTGACGTACGTCATGCTATGACGTCATCGATAAGGTACCCCAATACCAAGGTCAAGGTCAATAGGCAAGATCAAAGGTCATTTTCAAAGGTCAGTCCTCATTTCCCGCCAAACAGTGGCTGTAGTGTTAGTCAAAGTGTACATTATACGTAGTATACTATATTGTGACCTTACAGGTCAATGACTTTGAACGACCTTGACCCCAAAATTGAAGGGAAGGCTCTTTGAGACCTTCTCTATATGACCCTGGTCCGCCTTTAGCTTATTCCCGCCGTTTTCCCGCATAATCACGGCATTTACCGGTCGGTCCCCAGCATGGCCAAGTTTTAACCTTTATGACCTCGTTTGACCTTGAAGATATTGACCTAGGTCAATAAAAATTGGTCATGATGTAGATCACCATAACCCCACCCACCTCTTAAATTTGGTTTCTCTATGTTTTTTAGTTTCCGAGATCTTAGGGGGCCTACCAGGCCCCCTCCAGTGCGCGTTAGTGCCAGACCCCCTTCAGTGCGGGTGTTAAATTTGGGACCCTGCAAACTGGATGAGACGTAAATTTGGAAAATTATGGGCAAAAAGCTGTTTACACCGATCCCGATGATTTTCTGTTTCTTTTCTCAATTACTTCCAAATTTTGGACATTATGAAGTATTTCGCACGTCAGTTCATGCATCCAGCTAAAACGTAGCAGGTGAAGCAACAATGGTGTCTGTAAGGACCATCACTTGAGAGATATTTTGCAAAAACGACCGCAGCCTAATGCCTACCAATCAGCATCGAACCGGCTGTATGTACATAATACCTCTCTTGGATTTTGAAGAAAGTTGCTTGTCGCAAATTTTGTTGCGTTCGCCGGCTGTTAAAGCTTAACAGCGGTTATCTTCTGATGATGTTTAATACCCGACGCTACCCTAAATGTGTTCCCAATGCTAATAAATACGAGGTGAGAATGCATTTTTCACTTCCAATTTTTGCCGGCTAACAACCGGGGAAATTCAATCATTAAATCAAATTATCAATCATATGAATTGTTTCACTTATAATTACCTTTATTCAGCTTATCGCATGGTCAAATTTGCGACTATGTAATTATTTCATAAAGCTACAGCCACTGTCAGAACCATTAAAAACCCAGGATAGCCTCTCCATAAAGTAGCGCAGCCAACGGGTCCCAAGGGCTGCTCTGGTGCCTTCGTTACGGATCTGACCTCAAAATAGATGTCCGCCCTAGATTTTTCTTTACAAGAGCTTTCGAATTGTGTATAGAAACTCGATCTAACTCTTCTAGAAGCTGAGGTATTCCCGGCTGTTGCCAACCTTGTTTTGAGAACCAACATTACTTTACATCGGTTTAGAAATGACATCATAACTCGGTGACCTGACCTGACCTTGGATTGAAATTTCGTCAAGATCTATCAAATTGATATTGGTTCGCACTTGCCGCGCGGCATTGCGCTAAACCGAGCAGTTTTTCTCCCATCGCGAACAAATTAAGATGGGGGTAGAATCAACCCCCTGGAAAAATGAGAGTTAAGAGGAAAAACGAAAGTTGGCGTGCTTGTTTGAGCCGCCTGATGAAGAGCTTCAAATTGCACTAAAAATAATTGTTCTATCATCATTATTTATTCAGCTATGAATTTCGTCCCGTTTTTCAGGCCTCCTGCATCATTGTGCAGCGGAGGAGCTCTTCCACTGATCCCGACGTTACACTCCCAGAATCAGGAGCGCAAGTGAATCAAAGAATATAGACTTCTAGTTTATAGACGTATAAGAACATTCAAGGAAGCAAAAGAACGCACTGAATTTCGATGAGCGTGCTCAAGAATTTGATTTGAGAGGGAACCAATAACATTTACTTTCAGATCCTTGTGGCTTCCCATGAGACTAAAGTAGCCTCGTAGCCTCGAAAATGCCAGAGGCTAGCGGAGTCTCGGCCATATTCGAGAAGGCCTGAGCAAAGAAAATAAGTTCCGGTTTCCTGTTTATACTGAAGCTATGCCAAAACTGTCACTTAGAGCAAATGAACAATTTCTATACACGTATCATTTTCCCCCATTCAGTAGGTACACTTCTGCCAACCGGAACTTATTTGCAGCCTATACTCGAATGCCCAACATGGATATAGACGAAACCATTCGACCGAAACAGCCATCACTGTGATAACAGATAGGATCTACCAGGCCATGGATCAAGGACAAATTTGCTTCTCCTCCTACTGGATCTTTCTAAATGCTTTGACGTAATCGACCATACCAAGTTACTTGAAAAATTTCACCTTTATGGCGTGGAAAATCATTGGTTTACCGACTACTTGAGAAATCACCGACAACAAGTCAAAATTACAACCAAGGAGGGCGCAAAAATCTGGTCAAAATCTCTTCCATACACAACGGGAGTCTATCAAGGTGGATCGCTCTTGTTTGCTGTTTTCGGTCTTCACAAACGAGCTGAGTCTATACACCAAAAGTCCAAAATTATCCAGTTTGCTGATGACACCCAGATCCTCATCTCAGGAAGAAACATGACGTTTTCCAAATGATTGCAGATCTTGAGAACGAAGTTTCACTATTACTCGACTGGTTTGCCCACAGCTCTCTGAAATTAAATGCCTCCAAAAGTCAACTCATTGTCTTTGGTACACAAGCCATGCTGAAAGTTCTTCCAAACGTTAGCATTCGAGTAGGCAATATTGTCGTGACCGAGAGTAGGGAAGTAAAAACCTTGGACTTTACATGGACAGATCTTTGACATATCGACCACACATCGACTACTTCGTTGCTAAATGCACAGGCATGTTGATTGGATTGAAAAATTCTAGCCATGTTCTGCCTCGATCCATTTTGAAACCTGTCATCAACGCGTTAGTCATATCTTCAATCCGATACTGCATTTCCATATATGGCACGTGCTGTACAACACAACTACATCGAGTACAGAAACTGATCAATTTTTGCGCTAGGATAATCACTGGCAAAAGAAAGACAGACCACATATCAGAAGATGTTCGGCGCCTTGGCGTTTTATCTGCATCAACTTGACTTCATATCATCAACTATGTTTAGCTAAAAACGTGTTTTTCACATGAACCCTCCGACTTGAATGCGATATTCGAACTCGTTCACCATTCTCATGATACCAGGCAAATAGGGCAGCTTCAGATACCCCGCGTAAGAACCAATGCGGGAAGCGCAGATTTGCGAGCGTTGTCTCTGCAAAATATAACGCGTTACCATCCGAAATACGAGATTTAGAGACCAAGAACCTCTTCAAACGAGCATTGCTGCATGTTTTACGTGGCGACGGCTGAGGAGTTACATGTGTGTATGCTGTGTATGGTGTTCTAGCTAAACGCGTTTTTGACGTTTTGCTTCTTTTCAACTATTATCCACAATGATTTGACGTGGGAGCGTGAAAAACCTCGTTTATTTGAGGATGTCCCGAATAAACTGAAACTGAAACTGAAACGAGTGCGCTGCTACAACAGTTGGCTGCTTGCTGACTGGTACTGGGCAGCGTTGGTCAGCACCCTGCAATCCGTCAAATATAAGCCAAAACATGCAGTTTTGAGTTAGAACACATTGTTATACTATCATCCGGAGGGTAATAAGTGGGATTCGTCTAGTTATATGGCTTCAAATCAGTGCAGTTTTCTCAGATTTTTACTGGGGACCAAAGATAGAAAAGGGCACACTTCGGGTGACTTCATAGGGCTTATCTCGGCAGACGAAGGGGTACTTTGTTTTCATCACAGGAAAATCGTTTTTCTATTCCATACATTACACGTGAAAGAGGGTCATACCGGTCTTAAGCGTAGGGCACAGGAGTCTTTGTCTAACGAGGAGTATAACTGCAGGTTTTTTCATACTAGAAGGGCACTGGTCTCCAGCGTGTCACCCCCTTTCGACGCAGTAGGTACCGCCCCTCTCAAATATTCCGGATGGTATTTCTAACGTGGCTACGTCCCTGCTCAGAGATAAGCCTCTCGTAGCTTGCGCACTGATCTCGAAACCCATATAAGACATATCGCTATATAAACGGATAATTTGAGCTAGAATTGGCAGTTTTACCATCACAAGTAACTCTGTCCTTCTCGATGCGTTTCAGCTGGATGCGACGAGGGCCAGTTCTTCTGGAGAGGCTTTTGTTACCAGTACATGCCACCAGTGCAAATGGCCGACCACATGTCGACCTGCTGGCAGCCGCCCTCTGATGTCGGGCGCCTCAGCGGCATGCCCGCCGCCACCAGCCACCTCGGCCAGAGCGTGTTCCAACAAAATCGCGCCTCCATCACTCAATTCGTGGTCGGCGTCTACAAGTAAGCCGGATGGTTGGGTGCAGGCCGTCAGCTAGTTGTCCATGCATCATCACGGTATGGCCAGGCTACTCCGGCGGCTCCCGGGGGGTGTCGCCTGGTGGCCAGTATTGCAGGTGTCAGACAAGTAGCCGCCGGAGCCGCCGTAATGGGTCAGCTCCGGGTCTCCCGGCCCTCACGTGGATGGTTCAGAATGTGTAAGATGGTTTAGTCTAACCTGAAAATTATGTCAGTATGTACTCATCAGTAGCCCCCCTCCGCAATGACTGTAGTTATGTATGTACAGTCTGTCTAAAAAGTATGTTTCCATCCCCCGGGTACGGAGTTGTCGAGTATGAGACGCTTGGCCGACCTGTGCCATATCAATCATCGCAATTATCATCGCTCCGGCGCCTTTAATCGCCAACGACGATTATTAGGCATGAAAATTAAAAGAAAAAATGTATATATATATATATATATATATATAGTCGAGTATTTCGGCAATATTTCTTCTTTTAGACAATGACGATTGGTAAGTTTTCAGCTTAAGCAAAAAGAAAAAAAGCGTGAGAAGTTAGCCCATAAGTTATCCCAGCTTCAAAATAACTTGGAAGAGAGTGAAATAGACTCCGAAACCAAGCGAGCCATTGTCTCATTCTTGGAAGAAAAATATGAGAACGTTATTCACGCTGATAAAGTCCGAACAGCTAAGAAACTTTCCCGATTGTATGGAGGAAAATTATTCTTAGAGGAAAACAAACAAGGATATATAAACCTATCAAGTGTACAACTAACCAAAGTTCAACACGAAGTGTTAAATCTTGGACTTAACTGCCATTTCCAGTCAAAAGGAAGATTTTAGAAAAAGGGAGCAGAATTAGAATTGTTCTTCCAAGACCTAACCAAGCTAGAAGAAGCCCAAAAGATAATTATCGATCGTAACCTCCGCGTACAGCTTATTGGTGAAGGGTCAAAACTGAGGGGGTGCTCACGAAGTCAACTTTTAAGCCAAGAACTGCGGGAAGCAGCGAAACAATTGAAAGACGATCCACCCATCATTATTAGGAAAGCAGATAAGTCACCTGTTTTTGTTATACTTGATAGGGATGTGTACCTTAAAAAACTAAGTGACATATTGTCAGATAGCAGGAAGTTTCAAGTAATAAAAGTTTACCCAACCACTAAACTAAAAACAAAAATCAATCGACTTATAACCAGCGCTAATGCAGTAGTTGGAGGTGTGCACTTTTGTAAAATAGTAGTAGAATATTCCCCAGGTTACATTTACGGTACGGTTGAGACCCACAAAAATAACGACCCCTTGCGACCCATCATTTCCCAGATAGGAACTCCTACTTATAAGTTAGCTAAAAGATTAAACAGTCTCTTGAATCCATATGTGCCAGCTGGATACTCAGTACAATCATCGGAGGAATTTCTAGATTTGTCGCAAACCAAACAACCCCAGGGCATCCTTGCATCCATCGATGTATGTAGCCTTTTCACAAATGTTCCCACAGAGACGACCATATATATCATAATAGACGAGGGTTTCAACACACATATTAATGGACTTCCACCTCTTAAAATATCACAGAAACTACTCCGTGATCTGTTAAAAGCTTGCACGTCTGAATCTCCTTTTCGCGCACCCAATGGAAAACTCTATCTCCAGAAGGATGGGGTTGCGATGGGCTCACCCCTCGGGCCGTTATTTGCCAATTTTTATATGGCTCACTTGGAAAACAAGGTACTCAAAGATACAGACACCTCACCATTCTGGATCACACGATATGTAGATGACATATGCCTGGAAATCAGGGACATTAACCAACTAAAACGTCTCATTGAAAGGTTTGAAACCAACTCCGTTCTGAAGTTCACGTATGAACTTAGTCATAACAACTCGCTGCCATTTTTGGACATTGTTGTAGAGGCCTCAGGGTCAAAGTTTGAGACAACAGTGTACCGGAAACCCACAAATTATGGTACAATTATGAACGCCATCAGTGAATGCCCTGACCGCTGGGTCATTCCACCATAAATTGACCAAAAATTTCGTAAAATAAAACCTTTCTATTTTTTGTTCTCTCCGAAATTGGTATCAAGGGGGTTTCAAAGGTGTAGAATCTAACCATGGCGCCAAAAATTATTTGAAAATTCGGTATGGCAGATATAGCCTCCGGCATTTTTCGGGGGTCACTATGTAGGCATTGATTTGAAAGTCTATAGTTCTGCCATTTTTTTAAAGATTGTAACGATATTTTACATTTTTGTTCATCATTTAGCATATTTTAATTTGCCTATCTTCGATTTTTATAATTCTGCAAAATTGACGTCATGACCTCGTGACCTAGTTTATGAACGGTGACCTTGACCCACAGTACAGTGAAATTTATGAATTTGTGTAAAAGAAGTTTTACCTTTGGAAATACTCTTTTAGATAAAGTAATAAAAATATGGCTTTCGCACTAAATATACTACTTCTTACTTTCGAAACATGACACTATGTGTCACTATGGAGCTGTACCATCGTAACTCACGGTATGGTTAATGCCCCTGACGACGGAACGTCCGAATTTAAAAAAAGCGCCATGGACTTTTCAACCAAATACTCTTACCGTCAACGCCACAAGGCCATAGGGGGTGTTAACCCTTACACGTACAGGGGGGGTGTTGCAACCTTCCTCAGGTTTTCAAGAATTGAAAACGAGCTTCTTAAGTTGGAGCCTTGAAATGTTGTATAGCCTCTTACGCATTCATTGCGGACATCTTGCAAAGAATTGTTCCTACCCTTCAAGGTCACGGAGTTATGACCTCAAGAGTGGAGGTATGTTGGGGTCATTTGGGCGCCTGTACCCGTTTTCACGTGAATGCTCCAGACTCTTATCGTTCTTTTGCATCATTTGCTCACGAACTGTCCCAGAATATTTGCATCCAACCTTAGAGGTTCTCTTTATCAGGTTAGACCTTTTATGACCTTTTTGACATTTAATGACCTTTATTTGACCTTGCGTGACCTCAGTGATAACTCTGTGTCGAATAAAGACTACAGATGCGTGTTTCAATTCGGTATTTCTAAATGAGATGAACACCGAATTATTTGACTTGCGTCAGGTACGGGCTTAACCTTTTCCGACCTGTGACCTTTTTTACCTTGAAAGGGGGTAAGCAATAACAATTGAAGAAGCAAACTTACTTGGAGTAAATGATGCAGAATGGTTTATAAATAGTCAATTTGAATGATATGGACACTGAACTAGTTGGTTAGCATTTTACATGGACTTGAACGTTTTCGAAATTTGACCTTATTCGACCTTGAAGGGGGTGTAAGCAATAACACATGATGAAGTAACTAGTAGCAGTAACACAAATGAAGTAAAGTAATAACACACTTAGCGTAACTGATGCAAAATTGCTAATGAATGGTCAATTTGCATGAAAATGACACTGAACAAAACGTTTTTCTTCCCAAACGGACTTGACCTTTTTCAACCTTTGAACTGATTTGACTTCAGTTAAAACTGATTTTACTTCAGTTTTACAGTCCCATTTAATACAATGTACCACTAAAAGTCACCAATGATTTTTTAGTGCCTAAAACTTTTTGTTATAAAAGAGCTAAAATAATGAGTATGCTGAGCAAAACTCACTACGAAATTACCATAGGTCAAGTTTAAACACGTTTGAAAATGCCACAAGAAATTACCAAAAGCTATAAAAGCCGAACTGAGGTCATAACATGTTTTAAATTCAAGCTACGTCCGGGGCAACGCGACACAAAGCCTCAAAATCCAAAAATCTTCCTTAACCCTTGCCCCACCTAGAATAATGAAATCGATGGTCCCCTAAGGTTTTTTCGGAACAACAGAAAAACAACGAGGGGGAAGCACCGCGGTAGAGGGTTTTACCTCTTACCCCATTATTTTACTATCATCTCTGAAATTTATTACCCCGGGTCACCCTAGGTCAGGTCACCAGGCGATGCCAACCAAGGTCACCTCACTTTAACTTTTGAGCTCTACCATAGCTACATTTCTAAGCCGATCGATTTAAAACTTCCGACACTTCATGACCCCTCCGGAGTCTACACAATGTATCTTCGGGATTTTTTCGATTTGGTGACCTGAGGTCAGGTCACCAGGTAACCTCTTCCATAGAAAAAGCATGGGAAAAGCTGTCTTATGAGCTAAAAGTCACAAAATAATCTTAAATGCTCTATTTGCTCAGACAAGCGTTCTTGGACACCCTTTCATGGATCCCAGGGGCGATATTGCCCTTTGACCTATCTGAGATCATTATAAATCACCAGAGGTCAAAAACAGCATTTTGACGATAACTTTTGACCTAATTAAGCTACAACACTGAATCAAAGGTCATCGTGTATATCTCGTCACTAGTTTTCATTTGATATACAACACATTCACTTTCTTACCTTTCGAGACCTCAGGTCATATTAAGTCACGAGGTACCCTCTGGAGGTCAAACCACTGGCGGGAGGCCATTATGTTCCACATAGTGGAGAAAGTCCTGGCAATTTCCTATCAAACGATTTTGCTAGATCTCAATAGCTCTAATGGCGTGAGAGCTATGCTCAGGTTTCTAAAGGATTGCATGTTTTACTGGAAATAGCCTATCGTGACATAACTTGACCTCTGGAGGTCAAAACATAGACCTGAGCGCTTAAACGTGTTAGTAAAATCTTACTGAATTCACATGAGCTTTCTAATGCCTTTTGCAGCTTTGCGCTAACTTCCATATTTTCGGAGTTAGGGGGCATTGATGGCCCCCATTGGGGCGAAGGTGGCGCCGGACCCCGGTGGAGCACGGGTTAAATGCTTCTGGAAATGACATCATAGTTCGTTGATTCAATGTGACGGAAAACATTTATTTTCAAAAGATGTACAATGATCCAAACAACCATACATGACATTTACAACAGCTAAGTTCATTCCCAAAGGGATAATAATGTTAATTCAAAATAGGGGCACCCCATATTCCTGTGCTTGTGTTAAAATGCTTCAACTCTAGGTTGACTGCTTGATTTTGATTCTTCAAATGTTTTATTTTAAAGTTGCAAGTCAATTAGAACATGAATTACGATAGCATAGCTCCACAGTGACACCTAGTGTTATATATATATATATATATATATATATATATATATATATATATATATATAGCTAAAAGTAGTATATGCATTTCGAAAGCCATTTTTTCTTTATTTGATATGAAAGACTACTACCATATGTCAAAATGCTTTCAAGATAATTTTTTAATTTCGCTGTACTACGGGTCAAGGTCACCATTATAAAACTAGGTCATGAGGTCACCAAACATTTTTTTGTTTAAATTTCAAAATTGAAGATAGCCAAATTGTTTCCCGTAGAATTTATATTCTAAAACTATGAAATTTTTAGAAATCACTTGAAAAATTTTGCAGCTATAGGCATTCTAATCAATGTCTGTATAATGACCTTCAGAAATTGCCGGAGGCCATTTCTTTCAAACAAATTTTAAATAATTTTTGGGTGCCATGGGTGGATTCTAAGCCCTTGTGAGTCCCCATATACCAAATTTGGAGGAAATAAAAAATAGTAGGGTTTTATGCCTTGGTCGATTTATGGTGGAATGACCCCGCTACAAACATGGAGTGGTCAGGGTATTCATGCGTAGGGCTATCCGCCACTGCTCAACACACGACAAAATGCACGCGGAGTTCAACCGGTCAAAACAGATACTAATCAACAACGGATACACAAATCACGAGGTAGACCACGAAATCAAACGCCAACTAGACCGCACAGAAACAGCAAAACCAAAACCAATAAGACAACACACCACATCTTTTATAGGAACCACATGAGCGACGCATACAAAACTGACGAGAGAGTTCTACAGGACATGGTACGCCGAAACAAAAAATGTTTAGAAGGCGAACGTCTAGAACTCCACATCTACTACACGACAAAAAAGACACGCAACCTACTCATGTCCAACAAGCCAGTCGAGGCGGAGCCGTTGAAGTGCACCAATGTAGTATATAAATTCACATGCCCACTTGAGGGTTGCAGACCTCAGGCAGATTACTACATTGGCGTCAAAACAACGGCTCTGTCTCGACGGCTCACTATGCATCTACAACACGGAGCAATAAAACAACACATGCATGATGAACACAACACTGAGCTAACACGCAAAATACTAGTCCAGAACACATGCATTATCACATCCACAGACGACACACGCAAACTAGCAGTTCTCGAGGCACTCCACATACACGAACATAAGCCATTACTAAACATGCAGATTAACACGCACCAAGCACTCACATTGTGAGGGGGGAAATTGATAGTACCGCAATGTATTTTATTTCGGAAGAAATGTATACTGTGATTTGTATTGTATTATGCATCGTCAGGGTTAATTGTGTTGTTAATATGCTTAAAATGCTTCATGTATAGCTGAGTAAAACAGTCTTTTGTATCAAATGTCCGATTTAAAATGACTTGTACCTGTAAATGTTTAAATAAATGTTAAAATATTTTAATAACTTATATACTAATAACTTAATTACTAATAACTTAAATACTTTAATAACTTAATAATAAATATTTTAACTTTAACTTTATAACTTTATTTTTACAGTACCCATTTTACTCATTTGTATATTTTTAGCACTAGGGTGTTTCGGACATGTTTATGTGTATGTGTTAGTTTTTGGTGAGAGAGTTTTAATACCTGACTTCACCTGTTAGTGGGCCATCAGCCTGTTGGTGATTATGTTTAATAAACAAATAAACAAATAAACATAAATGTATATAATATTTTATAATAAAAATATATTAATATAATATATAATAAATTAAACAATAATAAATAAAAATAATAAATAATAAAAATAAAAAATAATATATATAAAATGAAATATTTTAATAAATAAATATTCTAGTAAATGTTTGTTTAAAGCATTCTTTCAGTATGATTCCATTGTGACTTGTTAACGTTTGCCATTGTCTCATGGAAGTGTTCTAGTTTTTTAGCTCATTCTAATCAATTTAATTTTCAAATATAAATATTTGAACTGTGAGCAGCGACGTACAGTCCTTGAAAATAATTGTTTGAATACAGTTGAAACTAGTCGGAATTGCATGAATTTTGGATAATTGATTTACCAAACACCACCTGATATAAGACTCCTGATACGAAAAATAGAAAAACAACAAAAGAAGCTCTCAAAATGTGACTCATCGATCAATATATATATATATGTATATATATATATATATATATATATATATATATATATATTAAACAGTGCTGGTTGAGTCGTGCTGTTGTTGGTAGTTTCTTGGGTATGCTGTTTCGGTTTCTGCTATTGTCGTTCGTAGTTCGATATTCATGTCTATAAAGAGAAAACACCTGTCGCCGGTTTCATTCATAAACATTTCAGACCGAGGACGTTGATATAGTTAGGGTTTAAGGTTTGAATTTTGATGCGCCCCGGGTCCTGCTCGCCAGCAAAACGACGTGATTGTCGCGGTCCGGTTAGTGGCGGCGCAAATACTCGTTGAAGCGCGTGGGGGAGGGGGCGGCCGGTGGAGCCCGCGCCTGCCGTTTCGCGTCTGCGCCGGCGTGGGCGGTTTCCGCGCGGGCGGCGCGGGGGGATGGGGTTCGCGGGATGGGCGCGTGTGGCGCACCCACATTACGGCACACACGCTATCAGAAGCTCACTGCACCGCAGAGTGGAGCACCATCCCCCACCCCTGGAAGAACATCACAGGCGACCGACCGGCAGCAATTGGTGAGAACACCACCATCATTGACGAGTCGGACGTCCGACGCCTGGCGGCACTAGAGGCCGTGTGCATCGGGAGCGTGACCCACTGATCAATAAACAGCAGAACGCCAGGGGAACTCCCTCTTTTTGAGGGGCCTCGGCATCATGGAGTAGCCCCTCCCTCACGTGTCTTTCATTGTAACGCTGAGTGTATTATGAATTTTGTCCTTGTCTCGTAATGTAAAGCTTTCCTTTTAGACAATTTATTCATCTTGACAATCTAATCAATCTCTGTGGTTTTAATCGTGTTGCATGTTTATTTGCCGCAATGTGAAGTGATTAGTGCTCATATGCATGGGATCCTGGCGAGACATCAAAAATCAAACCTTAAATTTTGTAACTACTATTCAACGCCCTCAGTCTTGAAATGTTTATGTGGAGATAAATGAAACCGGTCGACTTTAGGTGGTTTTTATCAATTTTCTTTAATATGACATGAATATCGGAACAATTTTACACGAACATAGCATAGAAAACCGAAAACTTATCGGAACATTGAAACCCTAGAAAGAAACTACCAAGCCAAGCTGGGTGACGTTCAACCAGCACTGTATTAATAATAACTTGCTTCCGTCTTATACTAATATATATATATATATATATATATATATATATATATATATATATATATATATATACTGCTCTGGACGACATGATTTCATCATTTACACCACCACTTGCACTAGTTTCAACGATCTTTCACAAGGTCGTAAATTGGCCGCAGGTGTTCGATATTACGACGTGTTTTATTAGTTCTAATGTAGCATAGTGCTGGTTTTACGTCCAAATATGGCAGCACAGCTGGTCAGAAGGTGATGGGTGGTCAAATGTTTTTTCAGTGTGGACCCTTCGGCACCATAGGATGGGTAGATACTTATTAGACAGTCTGTGCAGACTTTAAGCCAGTCAGCAAAGAAACAATTTGCGCAGCACCGTCTCATTTCACTTATTCATGTTTATATCAATAACGATCGAGCAATTAAGCTGCTTGTTACGGCATTTCATTCTCGGCTTTTACCGCACGGACCCCATTTGTTTTAATATTCCGGTGTAACAAATGTAAAGTCACTTCTGTGTGGACCTTTGTCAAATAAACTAAACTGAACTGAACTGACACAAAGAGAATGCATTTAAACACGACCGTACATCGAGACATCATAACAGGCACATGAAAGCTGTGAAGCCTTAAATAAGTGATCTCTCACATACCATGCGCTTTCAAGAACACCATGCGGCTTGAAAAAGATTAAACTAGCATAAACAAGGAAAAGAAATGTGTTTTAAAATATTGGCGTATCCAGGAGCAATTGTTGGGGGAAGAGAAACCAACGTTTTGGAGAGGAGGAAATTGAGAAAAATTCGCCAAAAACAATATTTTCAAAGAAACATGGGTAAAATTTGGTCCTATTGGGGGAATATACTATTTTATTTATTTATTTATTTATTGGACATTTCCATACACCATATTAAGACGTTTCCATACACCGCATGGCTATTCTACGCGTCGAGTCGTAAAGGGTAAAACAAAATGGACGAGGGATGTAAAACAATCGCGCATGTCTAACATTCACACAAACACACACACAAACATGTCGAAATGTTTCATAGGAAAATGATGCCAAAATATCTGAAAAAAATAATATAAAATACCGATAATACAATACAAAGTGGTCACTGGAAGCAAAACCTAAACTTCACCTTGTTCCACGATTCTGTCGCTGCGTCTCAATCAGGTGCCTTTTCAGCTCGCACTTGAATCTTCCCAGGCCGTGTTGGCGGATGGCCTGGGGAAGTTCGTTGTACATGTGTACAGCCGAGTACGAAAACCTCCGTCTGCCGGTTTCTGTGCGAATCGTTGGCGTAACCAGCATGCCACTTCGTCGGGTATTTCGCCCATACATGTCTAGCCTAGTTGTCAGGTATTCTAAAATGCTCTCTGGCTCACCGGTTAACAAAACCTTTTTAAGACTGTCAAACGATGGTATTTGTACATATGATCTACAGTGAGCCAACCTAGCCTATCAATCACGTCATATTTTAGGCTTTAAAGGGAATGTGGCACCTTGGTCTAACCCTGGAATTTAGTGTAATTAGGCGTACTTTTAGTAAAAAATAATGAAACCACTCATGATTTCTCTGAAAAATGTACAATAAGCTCAATATTTGGTTTTAAAAATACTCCTCCTCTAGAAAAGAATAAATATCAGCCTGTGGATGATGTCACGATCTGGCAACCACTACCATACTTGAGACGCTTCAAGGGCTTCGATTGGCTGATGCTCATCGTGACGTCAGCATATGTCGTCACACAAGTAGCTCACAACAATAGCCGCCGGCGACGGGGGCTGAGGGGGCTGGTGTCAGGTAGGTTTTAGCTTTTTTCTACGGAAATATCGAGTTCCAAGACAAATGAAATATGGAGTACCGGGTTTTCCGAACCTGCTTTACAACTTGGCTATCTCAGTTAAAATCATGTTGTGAACAGTGACGGATCCAAGGGGGGGCCCAGGGGCCCGGCCCCCCCCCTTAGCCCGAAGCGCCCCAGTAGAAAGCTCAGCTCATATCGGGCGCCGAAGGCGCCCGATATGAGCGGCGCGCCTGTACCCATTTCGTGCGCCAAGGTGGTAGATACCACTTATTCCACTTGAATGAACACATACTTCTTAAAACCATGGCAAAGCGCCCCTGCCCAAACACTAGACGCCTTTACTGGTCTTTTGCGCCTCAGTAAAATGTTGAAGATGAAATTTAGAAAGCTAACAAAAGCGCCCCGGCAAAGAAAAGGCGCCACTAGATAGCAATATTGCGCCATGGGGAACTAATGCACCCCTGAGTAGCCTAGGCGCCCCCTGGATGAAGCGCCCCTGGGTGGCCTAGGCGCCTCTTGGATGAAGCACCCTATGGATACCATATGCGCCCTTGGCTAGGAAAGGCGCCCCTGGGCAGCAAAGGCAAATCTTGGTAACATAGGTGAACTGGACAACATAAGCGCCCTTTAGATAGAAATAGGCGCTTTAGGAAAATAAAATGCTCACCCTCGGTAGAAAAAGGCGCCCTTTGATAGCCTAGGCGCCCACTGGAAAAAGCGCCCCACGGATGTCATTTGTCATATGCACCCTTGGATAGCAAAGGCGCCCCTGGACAGCAAGACGCCCCAGGGTAGCAAAGCCGCCCCTAGGGAGGCACCCCTTCGATAGAAACCCGCCTTTGGATAGCTTAGGCGCCCCCTGGATGAAGCGAACTACGGATATCATATGTGCCCTTGGCTAGGAAAGGCGCCCCTGGGCAGCAAAGGCAAATCTTGGTAACATAGGTACCCCGGACAGCATAAGCGCCCCTTAGATAGAAGTAGGCGCTTGAGGAAAATAAAATGCTCACCTTGGGTAGAAAAAGGCGCCCTTTGATAGCCTAGGCGCCCACTAGAAAAACCGCCCTAAGGATGTCATATGCACCCTTGGATAGCAAAGGCGCCCCTGGACAGCAAAGACAACCCTGGATAACACAGGTGCTGTGGACAGCAAAGGCGCCCCTAGGACGGCAGCCCTTCGATAGAAAAACCGCCTTTGCATAGCCTAGGCGCCCCCTGGATGAAGCGCCCTACGGATGTCGTATGCGCCCTTGGCTAGGAAAGGCGCCCCTGGGCTGCAAAGGCAAATCTTGTTAACATAGGTGCCCTGGACAGCATAAGCGCCCCTTAGATAGAAATAGGCGCTTTAGAAAATAAAATGCTCACCTTAGGTAGAAAAAGGCGCCCTTTGAAAGCCTAGGCGCCCACTGGAAAAAGCGCCCTACAGATGTCATATGCACCCTTGGATAGCAAAGGCGCCCCTGGACAGCAAAGACAACCCTAAGTGCTGTGGACAGCAAAGGCGCCCCTGGGTAGCAAAGACGCCCCTAGGAAGGCACCCCTTCGATATAAAAACCGCCTTTAGATAGCCTAGGCGCCCCCTGGATGAAGCGTCCTACGGATACTATATGCGCCCTTGGCTAGGAAAGGCGCCCCTGGGCAGTAAAGGCAAATCTTGGTATCATAGGTGCCCTGGGCAGCATAAGCGCCCCTTAGATAGAAATGGGCGCTTTAGGAAAATAAAATGCTCACCTTGGGTAGCAAAGGCGCCCTTTGATAGCCTAGGCGCCCACTGGAAAAAGCGCCTACGGGTGTCATATGCACCCTTGGATAGCAAAGGCGCCCCTGGACAGCAAATACAACCCTGGATAACACAAATGCCGTGGACAGCAAAGGCGCCCCTGGGTAGCAAAGGCGCCCCTAAGAAGGCACCCCTTCGATGGAAAAGCCGCCTTTGGATAGCCTAGACGCCCCCTGGATAAACTAGGAGCCCGAGAAGGAAAACGAGCGCCCCACTGGGAAGTACAGGCGCCCTCTGTATAACATAGATGTCCCTTATCCACCTTCAGCTGCCCTGCATTGGAGCAGCGCCCCCAAGAGCAAAGGCGCCCCTGGACAAAAAGCCGCCTCCTGGTATCAAAGGCGCTCCTAGATAACATATGCGCCCCTTAGATAGGAATAGGCGCTTCAGGAAAATAAATGCAACTCTTGGATAGAAAAAAGTGCCCTTTGATAGTCCAGGCGCCCACTGGATAAAGCGCCGACGGATATCATATGCACTTTTAGATAGCAAAGGCGCCACTGGACAGCAAAGACATCCCTGGATAACACAAGTGCTTTGGACAGCAAAGGCGCCCCTAGGAAGGCACCCCTTCGAAAGCAAAGGCGCCTTTGGATAGCCTATGCACTCCCTAGATAAACTAGGTGCCTGAGAAGGAAAATGAGCGCCGCATTGGAAAGTACAGGCTCCCCCTGTATAACATAGATGTCCCTTATCCATCTTCAGCTACCCTGGATTGGAGCAGCGCCCTTCAAGAGCAAAGGCGCCGCTGGACAAAAAGGTGTCTCCGTATATCAAGGGCACTCCTAGATAATATATGCACTCCTTACATAGAAATAGGCACTTCAGGGAAGTGAAAGGCGGCCTTTGGTTAGGACGGCGCCCTTGGACAGCCTAGGCCCTCTCTGCATAAAGCACCCTACAGATATCATATGCGCCCTTGGATAGAAAAAGGTGCCCCTGGACAGCAAAGTTAACCCTTCTTGAAATAGATGATCTGGACAGCATAGGCGGCCATGGATAAACTAGGCGCCTGAGAAAGAAAACAAGCGCTTCACCTGAGAGTACAGGCGCCCCCAGGATATCATAGGTGTCCCTTTCCATCTTCAGCTGCCCTACTGTCTATGGTTTGGCACACCTGTCTGACAGTAGCGCGCTCTGTTACAGGGCTCGAGCGCTCAATTTGAGCATGGACTGCCTTTAACCACATTTCATTAACCTATAACTGAAGGCTTAGTGCTCCATCGCTGCAACCGGGTGCCTTTTTCAGTATGTGCGCTCCGTTTCCGAGAACGCTGCCCTCACCAACCAGCAGTCCTCCCCGCTCAGCAGATGAGCGCCTCTTTCTGATAACTAGGCACTTTATTTCAGTGTTCGAGCGCCTTATTTCAGGATTCTTATTCTCCATCTATTCTGGGCTCCTCCTGGATTGCAGAGGCGCCCCCTCAAGTGCAAAGGCGCACCTGGATAGAAAAGTGCGCCCCATGTTTGCAAAGGCGCTCCAAGATAGCATATGTTCCCCTTAGATGGAAATAAGCACTCCAGGAAAGTAAAATGCTCCCTTTGGGTAGCAAAGGTGCCCCTTAACAGCGAAGGCAGCCCTAGATAACAAAGGTTCTCTGGACAGCATAGGTGCCCCTGGATAAACTGGTGCCCGGAAGAGAAAAAATAGCGCCTCACCGGAGACAAAAAGCACTCCAGGATAACGTAGGGGCATGTATTTCAATCATGTCTGTGATTGAAAAATACACCTAGACAGCATATGCGCCCCTGGATAGAAAGACACCCCTGGGCAGTAACGGCGCCCCTGGAAAGCAATAGTGCGCCCCTGTGGAGAAAAAAACCGCCTCCTGAATAACCTAGGCACCGCCCCCGAAATATCAGATGCCCGTGGATAGAACAGACTGCCTTGAATAAAACAGCGGCCCTGGATAGTAAAGGCGCCCTTTGATAGCATAAGCGTTCCTTAGCAACAATATGGGCGCTACATGAGCTCAAGGTTCACGTGCACCTAAGCCCAATAATAGAGCAATCAATCGATACCGAAGCACTCCTTAAAGCACGGGCGCCAAATTTCCTAAGAAGTAAAGGCACCTCTGGGTAGCAAAGGCGACCCTCGACAGTGGTGTAGGTATTCCTGAATAACAGCAGCGTCCCTTGATAAGAATAGCCCCAAGATGGCACAGGTACCCTGTTGATAGGAAAAGCGCCCCTGAATATCAGAGGCACCCTCTGAATGAGGTGCCCATAGAGAGCATAAGGGCGCCCTATGCATAGCAAATTGCCGCCCCTTGGATAGCCTAAGCGCCCCTTGCATAGGGTAGGCGCCACTGGGTAGTATAGGTTACCTTGAATAAAAATACGCCCCTCAATACCATGGTGAACCTGGATGAGAAAAAGCTTCCCTTGGGCACTGGGTATCAAAGGCACCCCTGGAACAGCAAAGATGCCCCTGGATAGCTAGGTTGCGTCCATTGGGGAGCGAAGGCGCCCCTGGGTGGCACAGGTGCCTCATCGAAGCAAACGCCCCCTCCCCAGAGAGCATAGGTGTCCCTGATGAGCACAGGTACTCCTGGACAGCCCCTAAATGACGTTGCATAATGTTACGATTCCTATTATGACGTATGCTATTATATCAAAGTAAAGGAGAAAAAACCGCCTCCTGAATAACCTAGGCACCGCCCCCGAAATATCAGATGCCCGTGGATAGATCAGACTGCCTTGAATAAAACAGCGGCCCTGAATAGTAAAGGCGCCCTTTGATAGCATAAGCGTAAGCGTTCAGTGTTTAGATCAAGGTTACAGGTCAATTTTAAAGGTCACTGGCCTTGATGATCAAGGCTTGATCAAAGGTCATTGGTAAGCTTGGGCACAGCGCTAGTTATAGCGTAAATTAGGCATAATATGTTGGGTTGTGCCGTAATAGGTCAATGACCTTGAAGGACCTTGACCCCAAAAATTGCAGACATTGTTTAGAGCCTTCCCTTTTGGCCTCAGCCCTGTTCTAGAGTATTCGAGCCCCGTTCCGGCCCGTTGGGGGGGGTGCTTGAACACCCCCTCGAGGTCTCCCAGTGGCACGAAAAAACGTCGGCGCGAAGCGACACAGTACTTGTCACACCTTATCATTGATCAATTCCGCAACTTTCCCTCAAAATTTAAGGTTGCGTCATCTCAGGTCAGGTCACCAGTGCAGGTCAAGTGACCTCACCCCAAAAAATGTTTAAGTTGGCGTAAGTAAGAAAAGGGTGAATCTATCGAATTCAAACTTGTACCATATAATGGGCCCAAAAAGTACTAATACATTTATTGCGGGATTTTTCCCATCGATGGCCTAGGAACAGGTACGAATCATGATCTCTCCATTGAAAATGCATGGGGCAAAACGGAAATTTGCCGAAAAATTGCTCTATGTCTGCAGACGCCGCTTGGAATACCTTCGGATTCCCCAAATCATGGTATCCTAGGCCTCTTTATCGGTTCATGTTGCAAGTTTAGACATGTTACCTCTGAGAGTTCATCTGGGGCTTCCTAAGCATGTTTTAAGACTTGGGTTAATTGCTTTGCAGGAAATATTGATAAAACCCGTATTTTGATACCATTTTTTATTGCTATTGTGAGTTGATTCATATGCATACTGACTATGCTAGGCTAGATGGTGACCTTGACCTAGCCTTAGGTCAGGTAATTTTTATGTTTTGACCTAGTATAGTCATATTATGCATTATTTGATGATTCGCCGTAACGAGAGGAAGCGAAGTGTGCCTAAAAATGATTCTAGCTCAACTCTGGCAGATGCTAGAGTATATACACAGAGACATGTTGTAAGCTTTGTCTCGGGGAGGGGCCCTAGCGCTGATCGCGGGAAAAATCCCCAATGGCCCCCAGGGGCCCTCAGGGAGTCAGGAAATCTGGCGTGGGTGGAATCCGGTAGGAGGGATTTTGGGTCTCCAAAATCAGCTGAGGGGTCCGTGCCAGTTAAGGGGGGCCCCAGATAAGGGCCCCCGACGAGCTCATTTGACCTCAGCGCCAACACAGGATTCTCAAGACCAGTGTGGGGTGCCTACCTATTTAAACGGTTTCTAAATAAGCTCAGGAACCCAAAACTAACCCAGGGGTCCAATTTTCAACTCATGGGGCCCAGACACTCTGAGGGGAACCTGCAGAAGCTCAGAAGGCCCATAAAACAAATAGGGCCAGACTAGCTGGGTGCCTCGACGAATTAGTGCCCAGATACGCACAACGGGCCCCAAACAAGCTGAAGGAATCTATATCAGTTAAACGAAAACTCAGAGCTCCAGCTTTTAGCTCAGAGGGCCCAGGACTGGTTGAGGGGGCCCTATATCAATAAAAGGGCCCAAAAAGCTTAATAGGCTTCAGCGGCGACATATAGGTTTCAAGTTCAGTGTGAGAACCTGGTTAACTAAAGCGGTCCCAGATCAGCTGAGGGGACTCGATATACACTCATCGAAGTCACCGAAAACTCAGGGGCCCAGGCCCGCAGAGGTTCTGCGGCCTATGAGGCTCAGGTTAGCGTCAATCGAGTATTTCAGTATTGAGCCGTTAGCCAGGACAACTGTGATAAGTGGAGGTGGTGGATACGACACCTCAGTTTTTACCATGACCGAATATAACTGTATTATTTGCTCAGCGTGCTTCAGTTAGTGTCAGTGGGTGCTTTCAGCATTTTCTACCACGGTACCAGTCGTTAGCTGGCCCGAAATATGCTTGATGGTAAACGTGAACATGTCCTCACTGAGAGCAAGCTTTCATGAAAATAAGCATTTACAAATCCTTTTTTAAACGCGTTCTTCATTGACACTGGCCGCCTTTTGGGTGTTAAATTGGCCAGTGGCGGATCCAAGGGGGAGGGGGAAAAAGGCATTCCCCAAACGAAAAAGCTCGGGGCAAAACTGCGTTTTCGCCCCCAAAGCAATCGACCTCCTTTTTTCCCCTACACCTTCTTAGTTTATAAGCAAGATTCTGGTGTTCCAACTCTCAACTTCAAACAGAACATAAGTTGATAAGATGTTCCCTGGCCTGTCCCCTCGAATCCGGAAATGTAAAAAACAATGAAGATTATATATTCGGGCCTAGCCCTTCATCAGAATCATGGAGTAAATATCAATAATTCTCAGTTATAGTATAGCCAGACCTCCATAGTATAGCAAGTCATAGTATAGCCAGCCTTGGATAGGAAGAAGTATCTCGAGCCCATATTTTTCACCCCGTGAAGTTTTTTTTGGCTTTTCGCCTCAAATACCCAAAATTCTACGGGCAAGTGATATTGGTAGCGCAGCTTTTTACTGCGTTACGTTTTTTTTTGCTTTTCGACTTTGGTTTGCTCCTCCCAAGCCGACCGGCTAGATCCGCCACTGAAATTGGCGCCCCTCAGGTTCGGCGCCCCCAGGTTCGGCGCCCTCCGAGCCTGGCCCCCCCCTTAACGAAATCCTAGATCCGTCACTGGTTGTGAAGGTGCCACATTCCCTTTAAAGGGGACCACGGCCCCTTTGATCCCGCTTGGATCCACCAGTGGTTTCGGAAATGATGTGGTAATGCATCATTTGAAGACTCAGCCTTGTTTTAATTAGCTAATAATATTATTTTACCGTCAAAACTTCAGAATAAGTTAAATGAAAGTTACGCGTTTTCTTCACCTCTAGGTGGGGTATCGTCATTCATGACACCGTTTCTTCAATCCTTACATTCTATTTTTAGGTCGTGGCTCGGCGTGGCCATTGATGATTAGAAAACGCGCCAGGATTGTGGCGTGTGCTGGCGCTGTGGTGACCGAGGCCGGCCCGTTTCAGACGTCAGGACGGCTTCTTCCGTGGACGAGACTTGCTGCCCGCAGACAAGTTCGGACAGCCCGTCGCCGACGACGGCGAGTGCGCCGTCTTCGACGTTGCCTCAGACCAGCTGTTGGCCGTCGCGTGCGACAGTACTGATTCGTACCCGCTGCTCTGCCAGTTCCCAGGACTGCCTCCCAACGGTATGTACGGCTTTCCGGACTCCTGTGTACACGGTGGGGCTATCCCAGTGGGCGCCGGAGCGCGCGGTAGGACAGCTGACAGGGAACTGCTGTTTGGGTCGCCTGACGTCTTTCTATCGATTAAATCCCAACTAGGAGTCGTGGGTTTATTGATGGCAACAGTAAACCGCTGCTTTAGATGACATGCGGTATGACTCGCTGGTTAACTTTAATATTTTGTATGAGATATGCTGGTCTGATGCTAACCAGAAGCACTTGGTAATAAATTGATTCATGCAGCTCACATTCTGATGTTTTATTGGAAAAGTATTCTTGTCAGAGCTGATCTTTCAGCTGCTCATTCACAGCCTGGCAGTGTGCTGCTCATCCACAACCTTGCAATGGGCCGCCCGCAGAATGCTTCCAGCGATCAGGCTACCTCGGCACCGAGACCGCAGACGCCACGCGCGACCCCAGCTCGGTCGGCCGCCGAGCCAACTATTCATGCTCCTGGGGCCAAAACTTCGTGGCCAGATCCGGACCTCACATCCTGGAGTATGAGTGCCAGGGTCTGCGCGGCGACTGGAAGCTGCTCACCTCCCTGGATGCGGTGGCTACCAGCGAACTCACCTATGTCTCCCCCAGGCCTGGGTGTGTCGTCGGTAAGCATCGTGCTTGTGCGTGCAGTGTGTCCGCCCGGGTTATCGGTATGAAAAGGGTCCCCGGGACCAAATTCGGGTTAGTGGAATGTCGGTTTTGGATGTGGAGATACATTCCGCTGCGTCCGGCGTAGGGTCGCTTTAATGCTGCTCGTCCGGGGAGCATTCGTACCTATAGTTAATGATAAGTTCTCGGAAAGCCTGCTGAAGGTAGGGTGCCATAAACCGCAGTGCCGTGGGAGTGACCTAGGACCCAAAAAATATGATAAAGCAGAAGAGAGCAAAAGGGCTATGAGACTTAAACCACACCCGAAGAACCCACCCGTCCGCCCAAAAAAACTAAAATCCATGATAGCTAAAAATATACATCTAAAAACGCTAAAATCGAATATAAGACTCCTCGCCTGACGACGGTCCAGGACCGAAACGTTGCGTATGCCTTATCTCATGCTCTTTATCTTTCATCTCTTATCGTATCTTAGCCTTTTTGTTTTTTTTTAGGGTTTAGGCATTTTAGTTTATGGAGTCTGGCATGTTTTGCCGTTTTGGGTTATCTTCATCATATATGACGAAGACGTTTTTTCTTTTTTTTGCATATGAAAATATATGCATATAATATATGCATATATTTGTTTCATTTTCTTTTTCTCTTTTTTGGCCGACGGGTGTTCTTTTTAGCGCTTTTACAGTCTTCTGTTTATCTTTTTTTAGGGTCCAAGGTTACATCGACGACACTCACCGTTACGCGAGACTCTTCCCGAACCAATGCAGTTGAGGTAGACCTGATGCAACTATTCAACCTGATTTGTACCGATCGCAGTTTCAGCGGGGAGTCGACCATGTCCGTACCCTGCAGCAAGACGTAGCTGTAATAGACGTAATTGCCACGCATCAAGACTAGCACGATGGACTTAGCAAGGTATAAGTGCACTTAGGCACGAGCACGCTAGACTGGGCTCAAGGGTCCACTCACACCGTTTCCGCAGAAAATTTCTGCTCGCAGGTAGTCTCGTGATCAGCTGACTGAGAAACTGCTACCGACAATGCATAGCTTTACGCCCAATATTAATATTCAAAACCACAAAAACCGCTATATTATCAAAGTCTTACCTTGCCCATCTAATTTGTGCTATCTAAAGCTAAAAACAGACGCTACTGCCAAGTTAACTTCGCAAGCAGTACGCGCATAGTACCATTTGAGACCGCTCAATAGGCACAACTTAATTGCACTCGCTTTAGAAGGGCAGTGCAGACAGGGGCTGATCCAGGGTTTTGTTAAGGGGTGGGGGAGGGGAGGGTGCGAAGGCTTGAGGGCGGCCAATCTGTCATTTCGGGACGGCCTCTGGTATTTTGAAGGGCGAACAGCGACGACAAAATATGCCGCCTTGGAAATACGGGGTTTCTCACATTATCTCTGATTGAACAAAAATACCAAAGAAATAGGGCGCTGCCCGGGCTTATTTCTGAAGTCGAATTTACGCAGGGACGGCTTTTGGCGATTTAGAGAGCCAATGTTTACCCCAATTTACCCTGTCTGCGCAGAGCGGAGAGTGAGAAATCCATAATGGTTTACATGAGGCCGATTCTGGGGGTGATTTTCACATTTGTAGGAGGTGCAGTAAAATTTTGCAGGAGCCTCCTACCGAGCTTTGAATTCTTTGCAAAGCTGGCGCAATAGGAATTTGTGTTTGTTGTCTGGACACAATTTTGCTTTAGTGGTACAAAAAACACCTCGATAATATAAGTAAATGGACATAGTCTTACAACAGCGTCCAGAGTTATCTGTAACTGTGGAATATTGTTTTAAAACAGTCTTAACGTAATAGGCCCACCTGCACAAACTCCGCTTTATGTTAAAACAATTACCAGCCCGCTATATTGAATCGTAGCATGTTCTCCTTGCAACAGCACATTTCGTTAATGTATCTTTGCGTGATTGCGCCCCATGGGAATCCTGAGTGCCAACTGAGCAAAATATAACATCGATCGATACCCAGCGCATACACTAAATGAACTGGAGGCAACCTTTACCACTGAAAGCTGGGGGCGGTCCACGTTGAAGTAAGGCGTCCCAGGGCTGCAAAAGAGCAGACAATGGTTAACACCCGCACTGGAGGGGGGTCTGGCACTAACGCGCACTGGAGGGGGGCCTGGTAGGCCCCCCTAAGATCTCGGATACTAAGAGGGTTAGAAAAACGCCACTTGGTAGGTGGGTGGGGGCTATAGTGATCTACATGATGACCAATTTTCATTGACCTAGGTCAATATCTTCAAGGTCAAACGAGGTCGTAAATGTCAAATATTGGCCATGCTGGTATCGATTGATAAATGCTGTGATTATGCAGGAAAATGGCGGGAATAAGCTAAAGGCGGACAAGGTTCATAGAGAAGAGGTCTCAAAAGGCTTCCCCACAACTTTTGGGTCAAGGTCATTCAAGGTCATTGACCTTTAAGGTCACCATATGGTATACTACTTATTATTTACACTTTGACTAACACTGTAGCCACTGTTTGGCGGGAAATGAGAATTGACATTTCCCAATGACCTTTGACCTTGACCTTTGACCTTGACCTTTGTATTGGGGTACCCTACCGATGACGTCATAGCATAATATGTCAGACGGGGTAACCTCATTTGGCCGGACGCGCAGTGGTCAGTGACCTTGAAAGTGCAGATATGACCTTGACCTGTGACCTTTGCCCTTGACCTTGACTTTCATGTGAATTGACCTTGACATATAGTCCCGCTTATATGACGTTATGACGTCACCACTCGGTCTTCAATGCAAGCTAACTGGTCCGACCGCGCGTTTACGGCGATCTCAAAATGCAGGTCTGACTTTGAAAGCCTATAAGTCAAAAAATTTTCGGCTGATTTTCAAAAAGTCTTCACCAATCGACGCGCTATTAAATTCTATTAAATTTGGTCAAGTTTCGTTTTTCCGCTGCAAGCGGTTCTCCGGCCACCTCGGAAAAACAGGTGGGGGGCCTCCGAGGCCCCCCCCTCCAGTGCGCGTGTTAAGAAGGGGTGGGCAATGGCAATCAAACGTGGATGAGAGTGATGAATGCTGCAGTGGGCCGCTTTATACCGGAGTGGTCAATCATGAAATAGGAGCGGCACACCAAAAAGTAGAGAGCGGCTGGATGTAAATTAGGGTGGCCGATGTTGGTGTGTGGCGCCATAAGCCCGCAAAAGACAGGCCAACGGTGGAGCGGGTGGGTGCAACGATGTAGAAGAAGGTAACCAAAAGTGAATGAGGACGGTCCATACCGCAGTGGGTTCCACTACGGCTAAAAGGGGCAGCCAATGGGGAAAACGGGGCGCCAAACCACACAGTTGAGAGCAGTCAGAAGTGAATGAGGGCGGTTCATCTATGGCTACAAAATAGCGGTCAATGGTGGAGAAAGGACAAGCAATCATGCAGAAGGGTAGCCAAAAGTGGTTGAGGGTGGCCCATGTTGGAGTGGGGCGCGCTAGTGGTTAAAGGGCGACCAATCGCGAAATACAGCAACCACAAAGTAGGAGGTGGCTAAAAATATATGAGGCTGGTTTACGTTGAAATGGCGTGCGTAATGATATGCTGGGGGCACCTGATTCAAAATTGGCTCACAATGGAACAGGCCAGCTTCAATGAAGGCTGCAGCTTCAATTCAGACCAGCTTTTGCGTTTGGGTGCCGTATTCCCGTTCATCTCCAAGCAGTTGCTAATTTCAGGAGCCTCTAGCCCCCAAATCATCAGCGGACGACTTGTGGGTCCTAAAAGGGTGGAACCGCTCCCTTCGGCGCCCCCCCTGGATCTGCTTCTGCATATGGATGCTCCGAGTGGAAGTCGTGAACGAAAAGTCGGTGCGAGTGAAGCGACTGAGGCGCCACGTACTTGTATTTGGACAGCTCTCATGTGTTATGTTTCGCATGCGAAAATCCATCAACGGGTCTTAACAGCACAGTGATATGAAGCTGGTGAGAACGGACCGTCGATGAAGCCTGGAAAGAGAGACTGCACTGATTTAGAAACATTGTAGGTCTGGCTCGAGAGTGGTCACGCTGCTCATATGCTTGCAATTTTGATGCTTTTAGTAAGATGAGGCTCACACTGACTGGTTCATTTTCTATGGTTTCGTTATCAAATTTGTAAGTCGATGACTATTCCATAAGAAATAATTAAACTTTGGGCGATATGCTCTATTTGACTGACGGTATTCATAACATAATAAATGTTTCCAACACCCTGTGGATCAGGTATCACCACTTTGTGATAGAGGAACTCACATGACAGTTTTGATTCGCTTTGATAAGACGTAGCTTTGAAAGGCTACAAAATTAACCAAGCTAGCAGTGTAGTGTGCTGTCAGGCACAACCTGCACGGTGAAATGGTCGACACAAAACACAACAATTGGCTTGACCTCACTCCACAAGGTTCAAGCTGCGACCACGCACGCACCCCTGTCCAGGCCAGTGACACGTGGAACCAGGATCCAGAACCTAGCATGCAGCCTGTTTCCCCCTAAGGACCCGCTGATAACCAGAGACACGGACCAGCGCTGCAGACGGTGGAGCTTCGTCAGCGCATCTAATTTTTTTGGCAAAAATAAGGATCCGTGAATGTGTGCTAATTAAAGGGAGATACGCGAAAAAAATATTGTGGTTACTTGCGGTTTGAAAATTGTGGTTACAAATGTCATTATTTACGCAAAATTTTGGGAGGCCACTCACTTATTATCGAAATAGGTTAACAGTTCCGATAAAATGCTGAAACCTTCACCCATCACTTACTTTTCGAAAATTATTTAAAGTTGAATAGTAATTTTTTGGTAATAAAAATTTTCGTTCTCCTGTATATGTATTTGAATTAATTCTACAAAGCCTTTAAAAACCACAAAATGGATTAGTTCGCCCTAGAAACGGAAAAAAACATAATTCCTCAATTCTTCGGCCGTTTCGTACCTCGGGTCTTGAGTTGTTTTCTGCTTCAGCCCCAGGATGACGAAACTTTTGCGTCAGATAGGTCACGTGACACCGGTATGAGAATTCCTAGGGTTCTGATTGGTTAATTGTGATTTCTTTTAAGCCCTATATTTCTGCTTTAAAAGAGTTTTGGAATTTTGTTTTTCTTAAGTAATTTTTATTCTGTGGTATTCCGAAGTTCTACATCACTGTTTAGGATAGATATGACCTAATTCTTAGAGAAATTGATAGCCTTAGCTGTGGGTACGTCATATAAATCGATAAGAGGTGTACCGGTAAAGTCGTCTAGAAGTGTTGACTTTGAGAGCAATTTTAAGGCATTTGCAGGCCAAATTCACAAAAATGAGAATAGGACTTCTGTAACAACTTTTTGCGACCTTTTGATCTAGCCAATAATTTTTTCCCGCGTATCTCCATTTAAGACCGACGGTTGCTTGAATTGATTATGTTTAATATATTATATACACTATAAAAAATCACACGCGGATACAGAATATATGATGCAGGGGGTAGGTGCCATCCGGTCTAGTGGGGCCACTTCTTGACGGAAAACCTATCAAATGGGCGCCAAATCCTGTCGCAGGGGCGACAAAACTCATATCTTGGGGAAGAAGGTGAGTGGGAAGCAACATTTCAGGTGGTGCCATCGACTAGGGGCACATTGAACATTTCAGGGTGGGCTGATGATCGTTTGGAGAAGTGCCCCTTGCCCCAAATCCCCTGGGTACGCCTATGATCAAAATATTTAACTTTTCACACGGGACGCTGACTTTAATTGACTTAACTGTTGAAAAAGATCAATACCATCCTCAGGTTCATTCCCTTTGTTTATCCCCCTTATGGATCAAATCAAAGGATTTAGCACGCGCATTGACGGGGTCTGGCCACTTAAGCTTTTGCGTTTTAGGGAGGTACCCGCCCTCCTAACATCTCAGGAACCGCTCTAGATAGGAAAAACGGTAAACGGCGTTTGGTAGCCCATCCAGTTCTCTATCGAACATATTTGGTCATTTTTTGTCAGGTCACATTTAAGGTCACTAGAGGTCAAAACATGTCATAATAGGGATAACATGTAAATGAAGGTTTTCGGTCATTTCATCTTAACATGAAAAGGTAAAGCAAAAAATGTAAACCATATGAATCCTCGCAGCAAGCCAAATCGAATGATATATAATGTGACCTTGCTAGGTCAAATAAAGGATTTGACCTGACCTGAAGTCATATCAAAGTCAAATGAGGTAGAATGCAGATCATTAGAACCGCAATGACAATGCAAATACAATGCAGTTAAAATAAACGCTCCATCGCTAACCATTGCTAAGTTACTCAGTTAAAACCATTTTCCCATGCATTTTCAATGGAGAGGTCATGACTCGTACCTAACCTTAGGTCAGTGATATAAAGATTAGAACATATTTCACAGAACTCGGTGGGCCCATTATATGATAAGAGTTACAATCGGATAAGTTGACCCTGTTCTGACCTATGCTATTTTAGTTTTTTTTTTGTAGTCAGATCACTTGACCTGTGCTGGTGACCTGACCTGACATGACTTAACACGCATTCTTAACGCACATGAGACCTCGAATTCGAGGTCTGGCTATACTTGGACTGAGAATTATTGATATTTACTCCAAAATTCTGATGAAGGGCTGTGCCCGAATATATAATCTTCAGTGTTTTTTGCATTTCCGGATTCGAGGGGAGAGGCCAGGGAACATCTTAGTAACTCATCGTTATTTTTTATTTATTTTAAGAAAAATTACTGCTTGTCCGCATATCACGTGGGAAAATAGGCAGGTTACTGTAAGGTATGCAAATAAAATCGCCCCGCCAAAAACATTCATTCGTTCTCCTTTTGTTTTTTCTGATGGATAAAAAATTTCCTCCAATTCCCTATCATGAGTGCTTTGGTTGGCGGTTTTCTTACCATGCTATAGGCAGCAGTAGCAGTTTTGAATTATTTTGAGTCCGTTACTCACTGCTCTGTTACGTTTTGGTTATAGAAACCGCAACCGCTGCTCTGCTATCATTTCTAGAGCCGCAGGTAGCAGAGAAGTTGAGCAACAGTCAGATGGTAGCACATAAACATATTTATTGTTTAGAGCCAATGCATTAACGAGCTTTCGACTGGCTTCGCTTCCTCTCTGTAGCACTCTGTAGCGCACTGGGCATCAACATGTGTAAACAAATAATGGTGGCATATGTTGAAAAATGTCACCCCAACGTTTTCTGACTTTTGGGATGTAACTTAAGAAGGAACCTTGACAAATATGGTTTGAATAGTTCAGCTGTGCCAAAATGGAACCTAGAATTGTCTTTTTAGACTTTGGAGACTAAGTTCAGCTTAAGCGGAAATGCAGTATGTTTTAAATCTTTTGCCATCTGCTAAAGGTCTTTCTGCTATTCGTAACATGTAAGAAATAGAAACGAGTTATTGTATCATACCATTACAAACAGAAAGGCCATCGTGTTGGTGAGTAGGTTCTGTTGTATGTACGGTATACGACCATCGTGACAGCTACAGGAAGAAGCTGAGCTTTGTCCTCCGTTTTGTCTTCCAGCCTGCGATATGGAGGACATGAGTACAGCTGCTGCCGGCTCCAACATCTCAGTAAAAGGCGTCGACCGGTTCAGCGGGTGCCCGGACGGTCTGATGATGTCGAACTCCCGCTCTGAGGGGTTTCAGAGGTGCTTCCATGAGACTCAGCTACTGTCGCCCCCCACCCTGCCACCCTGTGATCGTGAGTACCGGTGGAGCGGCAGCCGTCCCTGTCGCCGTTTCGAGGCAGCGCTCAAATGCTACCGACGGTGACTGCGACATTTCGGTGTGGTGATTTTGCGCTATGGTAACGCGGCACGACTGCGTGACCTGACCGCTGAATGGCTCTCCGACACGACAGGTGTACTTGACTGTCTACCACCCGCCTCAACCCAAAGCGGGCAAAGCCGGCATTGCACCCTATACAGGCACGCTCGGCGTCGAATGGAACGGGAGCGATCGATGCGCTTACATCAGGCGTTTCTTATGTCCATCCAACAAAATGAGGCTTGCTGGTCCAAACGGAAATGAATGTGGATTACTCGGGTAGCTCACCTTTGCACCTTTCGAGGGCCGATTGTAATGGAATGTTCGGTTGCGGTGTGGTATTGCTACGCCACTCGCACAGTGCCCAGTATCCCCTGAGTTGCATGCATTTGGAGACGGTGCATGAACACCCTCCTGGAAGCAAGGAAATTCTTTTGTATGGTGCGCATTCTCAAAGTTGAAAAGTCCGATTTTGGGCCAAATCACAAATTCAGCTGTGTGATTTTTACTTACTATTGCTAAGTATTAACTCAAAATAACTGACAAATAAGTTTGTTTTTGAACTGTAAATTTACATAATTCATGTTTATAAGGTGATGATAAGTTGATAAGGTGGCCTGTCCCCTCAAATCCGGAAATTTAATAAAAACTCTGAAGATTATATATCCAGGCACAGCCCTTCATCAGAATTGTGCAGTAAATACAAAAAATTCTCGGTCATAGTGTAGCCAGGCCTCGAATTGAGCTTCACACAAATGCCTTTTAGAATGAAAAAAATAATTGGATGTCGTGACAACAACGACCTTGATACCTCTAACCTAACAGTAATGCCGACAAACCAACAAGACTAGACCAGTATTTGTGTGACAGACTTTTCTATTATTTCAGCCAAACACTAGCTTTTCAATAACAATGAAAAATTTGTTGAAGTATCTTAATCGGTTATTTGTATGTTTCTGTTCTTATATATATATATATATATATATATATATATATATATATATATATATATATATATATATCTGAATATGTTGGCAGAATATTCTCTCGGATGCATGTGCTATTAAACGCGACAGCATACTTAGCTTTTGTTAGTTTCTTCTGAGTCTTTTCTATTTTTCTTATGACACTTTTGGTATGCTCTGTCAATTCATAGATTAATTCTCCAATTGTCATTTACTTTGTATATATTATTTCGTGCTACGTTTCAACAAATAATTACTTTTGTTATCATCAGGCTTAATATATACCTATGTTCGATCAACAAAGACACACAGTGGATACGAAAATTGTGTTTTAAAAGTGTTAAAGTGTTCAATTGTGAGTATTTTGCGTTTTATTGAAATTAAAAAGTATTTTAAGTGTTTTAAAATTTATTAAATTTGTGTTTTAAAGTGTTTATTCAATTTTCGTATCCACTGTGTGTCTTTGTTGATCGAACATAGGTATATATTAAGCCTGATGATAACAAAAGTAATTATTTGTTGAAACGTAGCACGAAATAATATATACAAAGTAAATGACAATTGGAGAATTAATCTATGAATTGACAGAGCATACCAAAAGTGTCATAAGAAAAATAGAAAAGACTCAGAAGAAACTAACAAAAGCTAAGTATGCTGTCGCGTTTAATAGCACATGCATCCGAGAGAATATATATATATATATATATATATATATATATATATATATATATATATATATATATATATACTCAACTATATATCGTCAACTATATATACATATAGTTGACGGCAGCTAAAATGCTTAAATTCGAACAATACTTGCTTACTTACTTATAATTAGATACTAGATCCGTGTAATGACTGCAAGCTTTCCCCTTTAATCCAGCATAAGGCTATATCTTACTATAAATGCCTTGCTCGAATTATTTAATTAAGATTGTACTTAGTGGTCAGGGTCAACTTATCCCTAAACTCAATCCATTGACTAATATTGCTTAATACGGTTTGTAATTGATAAGCCCTTTTTTCACAGCCTGTACATCTGGCCCAACATTAAGCGTCGAATGAGTATACATATGGCTGGAGAAAAGTATTATCAATAATTATTTACAGATTTCAAAACCACAACCCCAGTACGTACCTCTAAAATCAATCCATCTTTTTGTGCCAGTTAATAATTCAGTGCTTTTTTTTAATTTCCAGATTCGAGGGGACAGGCCACCTTATCAACTTATCATCACCTTATCAACTTATCATCACCTTATCAACTTATCACCATGCTCCTCGCCGCAGTACTTCAAAACCTATCAACATAATTCATGTTTGTTTAACGACTGCTCCCGGCACGGGTCTATTATGAATATGAACATAATAAATTACGTATTATCACCAAGTAACAATGTGAAATCTTTTAAAAACAGGTTGTTCTGAACATTTCTAAAATAGTATATCGTTCGGAATATATATTCCGAATATTTATATATATATATATATATATTATATATATATATATATATATATATATATATATATATATATATATATATATATATATATATTCCGAACGATCATCGCTGACGAAGCACTGTAATACAGTACGAAAGCTCCGACCTCCAATATCTTCTTGTGGAGGAAGTCCGAACGAGATTCTACGAAAATCCAGAAATGAGTCGACTCACCACTGACTCAAGCGGAACTATAGTCGATTCAGAGTCGATTCTGACTCTGAGTCGCGACTCAACAAATATGCTAATATTTGTTAGGATCACAAGTTTCTGCTTTGCATGTTATGCTTGGTTCAGGATGAGGTAAAGTTTATGTGCACAGAAGGGCCCAGAAAACTCCCCACTCTGTTCTCTGGAAGACTAAGAAGCTTGTTGAGAGCGATGTTGGCCAAATTGCCCAATCTGTAATCCATATTGTGAATTGACAGGACAGATCCAATGCCAAAAAGGAACGGTAATTTGGAGCTGTATCGTCTACCCCAACTACATGGTTTTTGGTTTCGTGTTTGAATTTCAGCACTCACAATATGACCTATGCATGGGAAATTGGTTATTTGTTAGTATAAGGAACATGCGTTGAGTAGTATGCATGCTCTATTTCTAATGTCCATACTTCCTATATTGAAGTGTACGGGTTACATTTGACTTAAAGGGAATGTGGCACCTTTATAATGTAATTTTAACTGAGATAGCCAAGTTATAAGCATGCCGGAAAATCCGGTACTCTATGTATCATTTGTTTTTAAACTCAAAATTTCCGTAGAGAAAAGCTAAAAACCACCTGAAATGTACCCCGCATGTATCCTAGGCATCAGGCCACAGCTGTTGATATGACGACGTATGCTGAGTCACGGTGAGTATCAGCCAATTGAAGCCCTTCAAGCCCATTGAATATGGTAGTGGTTGCCAGATCATGACATCATCCACAGACAAATATTTCTTTCTTTCCCTAGAGGAGCATTTTACAAATCAAAATGTTGAGCTTATGGCACATTTTTCAGAGAAGAAATGGACGCTTCCATAATTTTCGGCTAAAAGTTCCCCTAATTACACTAAATTCCAGGATTCGACCAAAGTGCAACATTCCCTTTAAAAAAGTAATGTCTGTCCTTTGGTGAGCATAAAACGCTGATTATGATGCAGACATGTATAAATTATAAAATCTAAGACGTCCTTTAATTCCTCAGCAGTACGCCATCCTGTGTATTCGACGTGGATCAGTCCAACGCATATGTTTCCAGCAGTCCCACGATTATCAGCAAGGCCCCTCTGCAGTGTTCTGTTCGGTGAGCCGCCGTGCCACCTGAGTCCGGCGACCGGCAGGTTGCGTGGAGCAGCCGTTCACCCCGGACGAGGACTTTACGGCGGTGCGGCTGTGGGACGGATCGCCGGTGGCGCTGGGGGAGAAGGTGCAGTTCTCCTGCCGGGAAGGACTGGTCACTCCCGCTGGAGACGAGATCCAGAACCAGACGTGTGCCCTGCCCACCTGGGTGAGTGGAAGTCGCCGCGCCGTGCTGTCAGTCCCTGCTCATCACAGATTTTGTCATTGTGTTTTTTTCTTTTGTTGTTGTTGACGATACGCTTTTTTGGGAACGTAAGAGATCGTCATGTAATTTTATAATGCTCGGAATGATGTCTGCCCGTAGCTTGGATTCCCTTACGTTTGCTTTTGGTACCTAATCCTCAGTGCGAAGCCCAAGCTTTCTTGAAACAGTCCATCCCCCGGGCCTCCTGTTCGTCTCAGTCGTTCTTTGGTCCACCTTGCGCACTACTAAGCGTTCGCCATGTTCATGAGTACCTGCCCCAATGCCGCCGACCCTCCCCGAATGGACACTTGCACGCATCTCTGACACTGGGTCAGGCCATTTTTTAACATGTTAACAGGGGGGCCATTTGCCCCCCAGTCGGCCGAAATGCCCCCCAGTGTCCGGAAATTGGCCCCCCCAGTGAAATAGACAGATGACCTAAAATTGAACAAACTCAACCTGACGAAAATGAGACAGAACACCACCTGACAGTAACAATGTTGTTCTATTGCTCATCCCAAATTGGCAATGCACAAATATTGTGTTAAAACTTTCCACCAGTGACTGTCTACTCCATCATGCAAAAACGAAACAAAGCGCGTAGTTACGGGAAGTTCCGGCAAAGCAGCCTCTGCACCAACTAATCACAACGCTGGATAGCCTACAACCAATCAAACATCGTGTTCTAACCGACCGGAAGCCCAGCTAATACCGGGGGGATTGCACGATGCTCTCATTTCACACGCAGTCAGTTGTCAGCGCTCAGAGCTCGTTCGTGGATTAGGCGGAACCCGATGTAGTCACAGCGCGTCAGACTGGTTGCTGGCGTGGTGTTGCGAAGTGCTTAGCCTATTTATTTATTATTGTGGTGGTAACGTAAGTTATAGTGAGCTCGCTGTATGTTTTTTTCGGCAAGTTGATAAGTTGTTAGTTGGCCTTTCCCATCGATTCCTTGATGTTGTAAATTGGGAAAGATTATATATTCGGCCAGCCCTTCTTCAGAATCATTAAACTGGCTCCCGAGAAACCCTTCTAACAGGGAAAGAGTTGAGACGCCATATGGCCCTGACAGTTGGTGCGTCGATAAGCCCAAAAAATTAGTAACTGGTTTTTGCACAACGTTTCCTAGATGATTTGGACAGCAAGAGCCACACATCATAGTAGGTATGTACATAAAACTCGATTTAGACTATAAGCCACATGTGTTCCATACTTCAGGAACTTCCTTACCTTGCTATACTCTTACCGCCGACTTTTAAAATAATCCCAAATCCCGTTCGAACCACCGCCCACCAAGGGGTTAAGGAAAAATAAGGAAATAGTTTGTTCATTTCGAATACATTGCGGCAGAATCAGGGCTGCCCGGCTGGCCATTTTGTGGCTAAATATTTCGAATTTGGGCTTTTTGTCGTGTTTGGCCGCGAGATTTTCTACGGTTGGCCCTTTCTTGGAATCTGACCTTCTTTGGCCCTTTTTCTAGCAGCTGGGACTTAAACTCTTTTTGGTTTGTCTCTTGTATAATTATGGCTTCTCTTGGCTTTTTCAGGGCTTGAATAAGATGTTCTGACACCCATAAAGGAACAGAGCATCAGGAAAAACTGCTATGCCAGTGGGAGGGAGGGACAGAAGTCTGAAAAAACACGATCCAAAAATGACAACCACCGAAAACCGGACGCGAAGGATGCAATACTATAGGCGCCCTTTGGGTGGAAAGTCGATGGCAAAGTGAGCCCTCTGAGGCTCCACCCTCCCCCTCCCGCTAACCAATACAGCAGATCCACCACTGTTGAAGAGGAAAAATTCACAGTTGGAAAAGCAGGAAATATATCAACTATTAGCGGGGATTGGTGCGGCCAAGATAATTGATGATGCTAACAAATTTTCTGATTATGTGGATAAAATCATTTGGTAGCTACGCGGGATTGAAGGGTCACTCCTGGCTTCCTATTAACCTGCGCCCCACTAAGGGTCTGGCGCCACCTTCACCCCAATGAGCCCCTTTCTAACTCCGAAAATATGGGTGTTAGTGCAAATCTGCGAAGTGCATTTAGAGGTCGTGTGACTTCATTATCATTTTACTTACATGTTTAGGCGCTCAGGTGAATGGTTTGACCTAGAGGCGTCAAGTTTGGTCACGATAGCCTATTTCTACTAAAATGCTTAAAGGGAGATACGCGAAAAATTTTATTGGCTAGATCAAAAAGTCATTAAAAGTTGTTTCAGAAGTCCTATTCTCATTTTGCGAATTCGGCCTGCAAATGCCTTAGAATCACTCTCAAAGTCAACATTTTTAGACGACTTTACCGGTACACCTCTTATCGATTTAAATTACGTACCCCCGGCGAGGGCCATCAATTTCTCTAAAAAAAACGGTCCTATTTTTCCTATGCAGTGACTTCAAAGCTTTAAACTGTTGAAGAAAAAAATATTTAAAAAACTGCAGCCAAAAAATAATATTAAAACAGAAATATAGGACTTTAAGAAATCAAAATTGACCAGTCAGAAGGTACAGCCACTTAACCCGCGCCCCACCGGGGTCCGGCGCCACCTTCGCCCCACCGGGGGGCCATCGATGCCCCCTCTAACTCCGAAAATATGGGGGTTAGCGCAAATCAGCAAAGTGCAATAGAAAGCTCGCGTGAATTCAGTAAGAAATTACTTCGCATGTTTTAGTGCTCAGGTCAATGGTTTGACCTCCAGAGGTCAAATTAGGTCAAGATCGGCTATTTTCACTCAAATATGCAATGATTAGCAAACTGGGCATAACTCTTATGTCATTAGAGCTATTGAGGCCTGGTAAAGTACATTTGATAGCAAATTGACAGTACTTTTTCCGCTATGTGGAACATAAAGACCTCCCGCCAGTGGTTTGACCGCCAGAGGTCACCTCGTGACCTAATATGACCTGAGGTCACGAAAGGTCAAAAAGTGACCTTGCCGTATATCAAATGAAAGCCGTGACAAGACAAACACGATGGTGTTTGTTTCACCGCTCTAGCTCATTAGGTCAAAAGTTATTGTCAAAATACTGTTTTTGACCTCCGGTGACCTTGGATGACCTTGGAAAAGTGAAAGGGCAAATATGACCCCTGGGATCCGTGAAAGGGTGTCCAAAAACGTTGTTCTGAGCAGTCTGAGTATTTGCAATCATTTTTGTGGCTTTTATATTATGAAATAGCTTTTCCCCATGCTTTTCCAATGGGAGAGGTCGCCTCGTGACCTGACCTCAGGCACGAAATCTAAAAATCCCGGATATACACCTTGTAGACCCTGGAGGGTCATGAAGTGTGGAAGTTTCAAATCGATCGACTTTGAAATGTAGCTCTTACAGAGCTCTAAAGGTGAAGTGAGGTGACCTTGGTTGACCTCGTCTGGTGACCTGACCTTGGGTGACCCGGGGTAAAAATTTCAGGGATGATGGGAAAATGATGCAGTGAGAGGTAGAGCTCTCAACCGCGGTGCTGCGCCTCGTCGTTTTTCTGCTATCCCGAAAACCTTAGGGGCCATCGATGGCCTCGGTGGGGGAGGGTTAATAGGGGGGGGTCACGTGACCTTTCTGACGCAAAAGTTTCGTCATCTTGGGTCTGAAGCACAAAACGACTCAAGACCCGAGGTACGAAACGGGTGAAGACTTGAATAATTATGTTTTTTTGCGTTTGTAGGGCAAACTAATTCATTTTGTAGTTTTTAAAGGCTTTGTAAAATTAATTCAAATACAAATGCAGGAGAACAGACATTTTTATTACAAAAAACATTACTTTTTAACTTTAAATAGTTTTAGTAAGTGATGGGTGAAGGTTTCAGCATTTTATCGGAACTGTTAACCTATTTCGATAATAAGTGAGTGGCCCCCAAAATTTTGCCGAAGATACAAAAATAATTGACAGTTTCGTAATCAGGATTTTTCAAATAGCAAGAAACCACAATAATAATTTTTCGCGTATCTCCCTTTAAAAAACCTGGGCATGGCTCTCATGCTATTGGAGCTATTGAAATTTACTATAGTACGCTTGATAGGAAAATGCCAGGGCTTTCTCTGCTATCTGGAACATAATAACCTCCCGCCAATGGTTTGACCTCCAGAGAGTACCTCCTGACCTAACATGACCTGATGTCACGAAAGGTCAGAAAGTGGCATTGCCGTATATCAAATAGAAGCCATTGATGAGACATACACGATGACGTTTAATTTAGCGCTCTAGCTTGATGAGGTTAAAAAGTGCATCAAAATACTGTTTTTGATCCCTGGTGACCTGTGATGACCTCAGATTTGTCAAAGGGAAAATATCGCCCCTGGAATCCGTGAAAGGGTGGCCCAGAAGGTTTTCTGAGAAATTGGAGCATTTGAAATTATTTTTGTGACTTTAAGATCATAAGAGAGCTTTTCCCATGCTTCTTCTATGGAAAAGGTCACCTTGTGACCTGACCTCAAGTCACCAAATAAAATAATTCCGGATATATACTTTGCAAACCCCGGGAAGTGTCATCAAGTATATAAATTTTCAAATCAGTGGCCCTAGTAAAAATAATACAAAAATACAAAAATTGATCAGATTAGAAATGTAGCTTATGTAGCTAGTACTCAGAAATTGAACGAGGTTACCTTGGTTGACCTTGCCTGGTGACCTGACCTATTGTGGCCCGGGGTAAAAATTGTTAGCGAGGGTGGGAAAATGATAGACTGAGAAGAAGACCCCTCAACCACGGCGCTGCACCTCGTCGTATTTCTGTAATTCTGAAAAAAACCTTAGGGGACCATCGTTGTTCCCCCGGTGTGACGAAGGTTGGATAGGTAGTGCGTTAAAGAATATTGCGTCAGATCAAGATCAAACTGGCAAAATTTAATTTTAAACAGCGATATAAGTTGTTTTTCTGTGAGTTTATGATTACTTTGAGGGGTCGTTTTAGTCTCAAATCTGACTTCTGTAATATTTATTTGGCTGTTTTAGTAAAAATAAAATTTGGATCCTTTTTAGCCCTGCTTCTAACTCGGTCTGCTCCCTATCTGCTGAAAAAGACTAGGCGGCCCTGGGCAGCATCAACAATCTTTAGAATATTGAAAGACACAAAAGTTGGAAACATTTTGTTAACACTAGCGCTTCTAGGTCTTATTAACGCCCCTCCCCCAAATGGGGTGTTGATCCCCTGAAGACACATAATGGCCAGCACAAGAAATGCCCCCCCCACTGACATTTCCTTAAAAATGCCCTGCGCTGGGTGTGACGTTTTCTGAGGCGCAGTGGCGCGCTGTCGGGCCGGCAGGAGGGTGAGGTGGTGGAGTGTTCCATCTGTGTCTGGCCACCGGAGTTCGACCACCCGCTGATGAGTGTGAACAAGTCGGAGCCAGGCTTCGGTCAGCTGGTGGAGATGGAGTGCTCGCCGGGCCTGCAGGCGGCCGACAACAGCACCCGCAGCAGCGCCGTCTGCACCCCGGACGGCTGGGAGCGCTGTCACGACAGCTTCAACTGCTCCTGTGAGTTTCACAGCCCCCAGCGCCCCCAACCGATACTTCGGGTTCTGGGGTGGGGGGGGGCGCTGATGGGCTCATAGGCAGGTACAGAATTTCCTATAGGAGGGGGAACCTTGGTCATGGGGCACCATTGGGGTCCAGAGTCGGAGTCATCTGGGCCTGGTGGGGCGCCATTTGGGCCAAATACGCCCATGGGCAAGGTCTTGCCTATCAGAGGGGCACCCGATTACATCGTGAGGCGTCAGTACATACATCCTGGAGGGAAGAGATGTTCCAGGGGAGGGGCACCGGGTGGGTCTATCGGGGGCTGAGCTGGTGCCCTTTACCCATATCGCTTGCCTTTTTTAAATTTGAATGCGGTTATACCCTACTAAACATATGGTATATTTCACATACGTGTTTGTAATTAATGACGCCCTGACGTCACCATGTCAAACAAAAACTAACCGCGACGACTGAGACTTTGAGCATCAACAAAAACAGGATAAGGTTACAAGAATTTTTGCAAAGAAGTCTGTGTTTTTAATTTGGGAGATTTTGGCTTCAATTCAATGATTAGTTTTGTTCAACATGCTCCTTATTTTTTCACACTTTGCCACGGAAAAAGACAAAAACATGAACATTTCGATATAATGTTTGAAAAAATGGGTCAGATTCAATGTAACAGGACCCGATAACGTTCTCAGGATGAGGGCTTTCTGCCAGTGTACCGTTTTGAAGGATTTGGTGGGTAAATGTTTGTGAAGGTTCTGACTTACCAGGAACCTATCCGGGTGGTGTCAGACTGTTCCGGGGAGCCATCCGACCTGACAACACTGCTGTTCATGAACGGGAGCTGGGACGGCGAATCCCGCTACATGGGCCACACCATCAACTACACCTGTCAGGAGAATATGACCACGCCGGAGGGGGACACTGAACAGACGCAGAACTGCACCGAGAAGGGCTGGAGCGGCAGCCTGATGTCCTGCTCAGGTGAGACTGCGGGGCCGGCTGCCCTGCTCAGGTCAGACTGTCAGGGGCCTCCTGACATGCTCAGGTGAGACTGCGGGACCGGCTGCCCTGCTCAGGTCAGACTGTCAGGGGCCTCCTGACATGCTCAGGTGCGACTGCCTTATCTGGTAAGACTGCGGGGCCGGCTGCCCTGCTCAGGTCAGACTGTCAGGGGCCTCCTGACATGCTCAGGTGAGACTGCCTTACTGGTAAGACTGCGGGGCCGGCTGCCCTGCTCAGGTCAGACTGTCAGGGGCCTCCTGACATGCTCAGGTGAGACTGCCTTACTCTTGGTAAGACTGCGGGGCCGGCTGTCCTGCTCAGGTCAGACTGTCAGGGTCCTCCTGACATGCTCAGGTGAGACTGCCTTACTCTGGTAAGACTGCGGGGCCGGCTGCCCTGTTCAGTTCAGACTGTCAGGGGCCTCCTGACATGCTCAGGTGAGACTGCCTTACTCTGGTAAGACTGCGGGGCCGGCTGCCCTGTTCAGGTCAGACTGTCAGGGGCCTCCTGACATGCTCAGGTGAGACTGCCTTACTCTGGTAAGACTGCGGGGCCGGCTGCCCTGCTCAGGTCAGACTGTCAGGGGCCTCCTGACATGCTCAGGTGAGACTGCCTTACTCTGGTAAGACTGCGGGGCCGGCTGCCCTGTTCAGTTCAGACTGTCAGGGGCCTCCTGACATGCTCAGGTGAGACTGCCTTACACTGGTAAGACTGCAGGGCCGGCTGCCCTGCTCAGGTCAGACTGTCAGGGTTCCCCTGACATGCCCAGGTGAGACTGCCGGGGTTCTACTGCCCTGCTGTGGGAAGACTGCGGGACCAGCTACCTTGCTCGAGTGGAACTACCGGGGGCTTCCTGTCATTTTTGTTTTGTGTTTTAGGGCGCTCCGACTGCTAGGTCATGCCGCCTAGCGGTGCGATGGCTTTGTGGTGGGCCCGTCAGTGCCAGCCCCGACTGTGGTGGTGCCGGCAGCCCTGACTCTGTGGCGGTGCCGGCAGTGAGGGTTCATCACCGCCAACCCCGACTCTGTGGCGGTACCGGCAGTGAGGGTTCATCACTGCCAGCCCCGGCTCTGTGGTGGTGCCGGCAGTGAGGGTTCATCACCGCCAACCCCGACTCTGTGGCGGTACCGGCAGTGAGGGTTCATCACTGCCAGCCCCGGCTCTGTGGTGGTGCCGGCAGTGAGGGTTCATCACCGCCAACCCCGACTCTGTGGCGGTACCGGCAGTGAGGGTTCATCACTGCCAGCCCCGACTCTGTGGCGGTGCCGGCAGTGAGGGTTCATCACTGCCAACCCCGACTCTGTGGCGGTACCGGCAGTGAGGGTTCATCACTGCCAGCCCCGGCTCTGTGGTGGTGCCGGCAGTGAGGGTTCATCACTGCCAACCCCGATTCTGTGGCGGTGCCGGCAGTGAGGGTTCATCACTGGCAGCCCCGATTCTGTGGTGGTGCCGGCAGTGAGGGTTCATCACTGCCAGCCCCGATTCTGTGGCGGTGCCGGCAGTGAGGGTTCATCACTGGCAGCCCCGATTCTGTGGTGGTGCCGGCAGTGAGGGTTCATCACTGGCAGCCCCGACTCTGTGGCGGTGCCGGCAGTGAGGGTTCATCACTGGCAGCCCCGATTTTGTGGTGGTGCCGGCAGAGCGGTGGGTCCGTCAGTGCCGGCCCCGACTCTGTGGTTGTGTCGGCAGAGTGCCAGGGTACGCCGCTGGACCTGGACATGCCTGGTATCACGCGCGAGTGGAACGGTAACACCACGGTGGGACACGACGTCATCTACCGCTGTAACGAGGGCCTCTCCACGGCCAGTGGTCTAACAGAGCAACTGCAGTACTGCCGCTTCGGCTGGCAAGGAGACATCCTGCCCTGCGACTGTGAGAACCCCTTCACATCTCACTCGACAGGCATGATGCTTCTTTTGCGTTTAACGAGCTGTTCTAGCGATGAACATTGGGAAAACACCAGATTAAGTGCGCTTCAACACTCGCACAACTGTCCGCGATGCCAGCCGTTATACAGTTCCGCGCAGTTGCTGCCGCTGTTTAACACAGTACGCGCAGGTTCTGCGTCGCAGTGCTGTTTTCCAGTGTGGCTCCAGATCGTGGCACTCGTCTGAGGCGCGCCTCTCACCGGCAGCCTGCGTGGGTAACCCCCGGACATCAGCGGCATGGACACCGTCAGCCACAACTGGACCTACAGCAGGAGCCTGGGCACCAGCGTCACCTACACCTGCACCCAGGGCCTGGTTACGAGCACGGGCCAGCGCGAGCAGCTGGTCACCTGCGGCCTGGCCGGCTGGGAGGGCGAGCTGCTGCCCTGTGACTGTAGGTGTCGCCCAGCGCGCTCCTCTGCCCCGCCGCAGACTGAGCTAGAAACAGAATAGTTTAACCACTGGATTATTTGTGTTATTGTTCAATCTCCGTTTGTTGCTAGCGATACTTGTTTTAGAGGATTAGGAAAAGTATCGATTAACCCTGTTTCGTGCAGGAATTGTTTTGCAATGCGTGCGATCGTTGAACCGCATTTTCAGCTACCTTTGACATTACTTCGTGTCGGCGATTGTGCCACCTTGTTCCGCATAATCGGCTTCCCAAGACTCTAGCATGTAACCACAGAACGCGGCTTGGTCACGATACCGTATATTCTAAATAATCCAGCAAGAGTAAGCTTAACCCCACCAGCTGTATTCGTGATTGAGCCTTCTCCGTGGGCAGCGTGTCTGACTGATGTGTTTGTGTGAGCAAGAGGTCTAACTCTGAGCTGTGTCTGTGGGGACGTCGTGTCTGACTCCGCTTTGTGTTTGTGTGAGTCGCAAGTCTGACTCTGACTCTGTCTGTGTGGACGGCGTGTCTGATTCCGCTCTGTGTTTGTGTGAGCAGGTCTGACTCTGTCTGTCTGTGTGGACGGCGTGTCTGACTGCTATATGTTTATGTGAGCAGCAGGTCTGGTTCTGGGATCATGTCTAACTCTGGGATGTATCGGTGCGGACAGCGTGTCAACTCTGAGATGCATCTGTGCGGACAGTGTGTCTGACTCTGAGCCGTGTCTGTGCGGACAGCGTGTCCGACTCTGAGATGTGTCTGTGTGGACACTCAGTGTATCTGGCTGAGATGTATCTGTGCGGACAGCGTGTCTGACTCTGAGTCGTGTCTGTGCGGACCGCGTGTCTGACACTGAGATAGGTCTGTGCGGACAGCGTGTCTGACGCTGAGATATGTCCGTGCGGACAGCGCGTCTGACTCTGATGTGTATCTGTCCGGACAGCGTGTCTGACCCTGAGCCGTGTCTGTGCAGACAGCGTGTCTGAATATGTCTGTGCGGACAGCGTGTGAGGCGCCGCAGGAAGCCAACCATACCAGCATCAGCGGGATGGACGTGACGCTGCTGGGGGCGGGGAAGCTGGGCTCCAGCGTCGACTACCGCTGCCAGCCGGGTCTCAGCACGCAGGACGGACAGGACCACATCCGGAGCATCTGCCTCCCAGGCGGCTGGGACCGCTGCGAGGGGGAGATCCAGTGCAACTGTGAGTGCCCTGCCAGGACGGACCGGCGTCCGAACACTATCATGTATTGAGGTCTGTCGTAATTCAGCGGTTTGAACTTCGTGATTGGTCCCCTACCCATCCCCACTGTATTTCAGTACAATAAAAGCACACGTTTTCATATTCTTACGCAGACGCCCATTAAAAAATACAATTTTCGACAGCCCGGTAACATGTGAAAATATCCAATGGCGCTTCCTCTCGGTTCGTTCGTCCGCGCTGATCACAAAACAGGTCTTACTGATTGAGAGGGCGGACCGCAACGCCACTGAATGTGCACAGGTGTGTTCCTCACTGAGCACCAGTATTTAACTCACTGAGCGCCAGTGTGTAACTCACTGGGCGCCAGTGTGTAACTAACTGGGCGCCAGTGTTAACTGACTGGGCCCCAGTGCGTAACTCACTGGGCCCCAGTGCGTAACTCACTGGGCGCCAGTGTTAACTAACTGGGTGCCAGTGTGTAACTCACTGGGCGCCAGTGTTAACAAACTGGGTGCCAGTGTGTAACTCACTGGGTGCGAGTGTTTATTTCACTGGTCGCCAGTGTGTAACTCACTGGGCGCCAGTGTTAACTCACTGGGTCCCAGTGTGTAACTTACTGGGTGCCAGTGTGTAACTCTAACTGGGTGCCAGTGTGTAACTCACTGGGCGCCAGTGTGTAACAAACTGGTTGCCAGTGTGTAACTCACTGGGCGCCAGTGTTTATTTCACTTGTCGCCAGTGTGTAACTCACTGGGCGCCAGTGTGTAACTCACTGGGCGCCAGTGTGTAACTAACTGGGTGCCAGTGTGTAACTCACTGAGCACAAATGTGTAACTCACTGGGCGCCAGTGTGTATCTCACTGGGTGGCAGTATGTATCTCACTGAGCACCAGTATGTAACTCACTGGGTGCCAGTGTGTAACTAACTGGGTGCCAGTGTGTAACTCACTGGGCGCGAGTGTGTTTCTCACTGGGCGCCAGTGTGTAACTAACTGGGTGCCAGTGTGTAACTCACTGGGCGCCAGTGTGTACCTCACTGAGCACTGGTGTGTACCTCACTGAGCACCGTGTGTACCTCACTGGGGCCAGTGTTTAACTCACTGGGCGCCAGTGTATTCTTCACTGAGCACTAGTGTGTACCTCACCGGGCGCCGGTGTGTATCCCACTCGGCGCCGGTGCGTACCTCCCTCAGTACCTCGGTACGTCGGCAGACTGTTCGCCGCTGCCTGGGCTCATCACCTGGGGCGGCACGCTGAGCTGGGACTACAACGGCACGAACGTGCTCGGCTCGACGGTGACGCTGACCTGTGAGCCCGGTCTGGCCACCCAGGACCTGGCCACCGAACAGACCCTGGTGTGCGCGCCCGGCGGCTGGAACCACACGGCCGCCCAGGCCTGCTCCGGTCAGTGACGAGCGCGGCGCTGCCGCTCGGGAGTTCTGGTTAATCAGACATGGGAGACAGGACGGTGACTGTTATGTGTGTCTACTGTTCATGCACATACCGAATGCATAGCGACCTGCGGGGTGAAGACTGATGCAGGAACCTTAAGCACGGCTGGAGGCCACTTCAGTCTGGATAATTCAAGGCCCGCTAGCATGTTCACTATTGCTCAGATTTACTGTATAGAGGGAAATCCTGCACGATTACCATGCCAGTGATAGGAAATGCCCGTGGGATTAAATAAGACTAACTGATGGGTTCAGTCTCCTGATTGAAATTGCCACAGTTTAAGTCAAATTTTTATTAACAGTGATGTAGCCGTCGATGGGGCACAGGTTTATTTTCAGAAATCCAGCGTGACACACATTGTACCGAGAGGTATTTCGGGTGGGGCAAACTCCCTCGCTACGTCCCCGCACCATCTTCTTAGACATAGGCCACAGAGTCGAGCAGGCATGTATCGTAGGGTTGCCAACCTGCTTTCCGTCAGCGACACTGGCTGGTTGACTGAAAAATATTTTTCTACGTGAGACAGTACTGAACTATTTGGTTTGCTGCGCCGTGACCTACGCCGTGGTGCCGCCAGTTTGCACGGAATCGCCACCGCCGCCGCTGTCCAACATGCAGCCCAACGCCACCTGGGCGCTGGGTGACCTCACCGCCACGTACACATGTCTGGAGCAGAAGATCCTGCCGTGGCAACAGGCCACTTACGAGTTGACGTGCTCCCCCACCGGCTGGAACTGCGTCCCCGAGTGTGACTGTGAGTGGAGCGGCAGGGTCGACCCTTCAGATCTGGAGATCGGGTGCGCTTTGGTGACTTTCCGTGTCCAGAAGCCGGAGTAGATTATCAGCCTTCAAGTCTTGATTTTGTATGTATAATCCACCAGAGGCGGATCGAGAATGCGAATGAGGATATCATGAACTTCCCTCAACGTCTACGCTTTCATTTTCTTTTAACTTTACCCCGGAAATTGGGATTGCTTGCCCCCTGTACATTCTGCTATTGCCGCCATTCTCATGAGCTAGTAATGCCTGTGATGAGCCCATACTGTTACCTTTAACCTTCACCCGGGTGAGGGGCATAAGCAGCCTTCACCTTGAGGGTGGTGGTCAGAAAGACCTCCTCTAACTCGGAAACAATGAGGGCTAGAAAGACGCCCAAAAGGCAATAGAAAGTCCTTCGAAATACAATCAAAGCTGCTCGGCTCATGTTTGCCAGGTCAATGTGAAGATCAGCAGAGGTAAAGAGAGTTTAACATTGCTGAAAAGAGTTGTGCTTAGAAATCCTCATTTATTTCAGGTACGAAGGTGTCGGGATAACCATTTTCTCAGCGTTATTTGAAACTGCTTGAATTTCTCTTTCAGTGTTGTCATCACGTTTTGAGTCAGTTCAGAGGTAATTGCACGTCATTTCACTGAACATGAAAGCCTTTAGAAAATACCTTCAGGCTGCAATATCATGCAAACACGATTTCGACACCATTGGTTATTATTATGCGTTTCCCTACACCTAGTTTAAGGTGTCAATCTCACTACTTTGACACGTGCTCGTGCGCGTGCTGTTTCGGGTTAAATACTTGGGACACATTTTTTAACGAACTTACTGGTTGAACTCTTCTTTATGCATAAAGCTTAGAAGGGTAATTTCAATCAAAAGCAGGGAGAAAAAACAAAATTGATACAAAACAAATGCATTTTCCCCAATGCCCTCCCCTGTGTTCCATCAACAACCGTCTTCTTCAGGTCAAATTCACGGCGCCTGCGTTATAGGTACAGGCAAACATGCCCTCCACGCCACGTACCGAAGATGTATTCCGCCAGCTTTCCGTGCTGATAAACCAATAGCCACATATTTTATTTTTGATCTCAGTACTATGAGAAGTGCCCTTTGCGTGCTAGACGTGCTTTTCTACGTGCTACTACGAGTTTTTAAACCTACGCTGAAGAATATATTTTGAAGACTTTAAATTTGTGAATAACTATAGCTTTTTCAGTATGAATCAAATCTTTAGAACTTTTATTATTGCGTTTATTGACTCATTCCAAAAGACTTGATATATAATTATACGTATTTACCATTACTGACTTGATGAAGTCGCTGGAGAAGAAATTGCTGTGCTAGTTAAGTGTAAAATTACTGGAGAGAACTCTTGAACTCATGAACTGTTGCACCAAGCGACCTAAAAAATGTCAAAAGGCGTATTCTAGCTTTCCGATAACCCCATGGACAAAGTTTAAACAAAATCAGAGATATGACGATGTAAAGCCTGTGCCGAAATGTTTAATGCCCCAGGTGGCACACCAGTAGTTTTGTTTGAAACAGCTCCTTTATGTACTGATTCATTGGCAGGATTATTTTTCCGAGCTGCAGTTACTCACTAAGTGGTTTTAACAGATCTAACCTACTACGATTTTTTAGCAAAGCAAATAAAAAAGGTAAGCTGCCGCTCTAGCATAGACAACAAATTGTTGACATATCCTATTTCTAAAGAGCTCCTTAAGGTTTACAGTCCTAACGGCATCCTCTGGCAAATGCGAAACATTGCCGCAAAGCAAACCTAGGGCTTGTGAAAAACAAAACCACATTGTAGCATAACTACTCTTGTTTTACATACAAGTCTAGCAGACCGAGAGGCCGTGCCCCAAATCCGCCAGTCAATACAAATGGCGCTAATAAGTAATTTTGAGTGATTCACCGCAGCCTAACCCAGCAGCGATGTCCGTGACGCGAGTCGGCCGCCCTCAGGGTGCGTGGCCCCGCCGTCGCCGCCGCCCGGCTCCTACAACAGCAACTACTTCGGAAACCCGGGCGGCACCGCCGTGTACACGTGCGTGCCAAACAGGGCCACGGTCGACCAGAAGACGTCCCAGGAGCTCACCTGCGGCGCAACCCACTGGGAGGGCGACCTGCAGCCCTGCGACTGTGAGTAGCGGCGCCAATTCGGTGACGGGGACGCAATTGGAGACGTTTTAACGATGCGTTCAAGAAGTCCCAGTGTCCTTTAAAAGTTCAAAGGAACAGTTCTGTTTCTCCACCCGTGTTAGCAGCTACGTCCCGGCATTAGAAGCCCTACCGTATGTTCCGCCACTAACCCTGCCGTATGCTCCGCCACTAACCCTTCCGTGTGATGCATCTCTAAACCTGCCGTGTGATGCACTACTAACCCTGCCGTGTGATGCACCACTAACCCTGCCGTGTGATGCACCACTAACCCTGCCGTGTGATGCACCACTAACCCTGCCGTATGCTCCGCTACTAACCCTGCCATATGCTCCGCCACTAATCCTGCCGTGTGATGCACCACTAACCCTGCCGTGTGATGCACCACTAACCCTGCCGTGTGATGCACCACTAACCCTGCCGTGTGATGCACCACTAACCCTGCCGTGTGATGCACCACTAACCCTGCCGTATGCTCCTACAACCCTGCCGTATGCTCTGCCACTAACCCTGCCTGTGATGCACCACTAACCCTGCCGTGTGATGCACCACTAACCCTGCCGTGTGATGCACCACTAACCCTGCCGTGTAATGCACCACTAACCCTGCCGTGTGATGCACCACTAACCCTGCCGTGTGATGCACCACTAACCCTGCCGTGTGATGCACCACTAACCCTGCCGTATGCTCCGCTACTAACCCTGCCGTATGCTCCGCCACAAACCCTGCCGTGTGATGCACCACTAACCCTGCCGTGTGATGCACCACTAACCCTGCCGTGTGTGCACCACTAACCTGCCTTATACCACTAACCCTGCCTATCTCCCTACAACCTCTTTGCCACTAACCCTGCCGTGTGATGCACCACTAACCCTGCTGTGTGCTGCCGGCAGCCTGTCTGGGCAGTCTGGCAGAGCCGTCCCTCAGCCAGAACCGCACCTGGTCCGGCAACAACACGCTGCACGAGGTGGCCACCTACGACTGCTACGAGGGCATGGAGACACGGAGCGGACTCACCAACCAGAGCCAGTCGTGCCTGGAGGACGGCTGGACGGAGCCGCCCGAGCCCTGCGACCGTGAGTACGGCATACGTCAGCTGAGAGCAGACTCGACTGGAGACGACAGTGTCAGAAGGGCAGAGTTGCCGATGTCTGCGGGGAGTGGGGAGGGGTTCTCGAACCTGGGTGAAAGGGAGACGCGTAATGCGAACAGCCAGCTAAAAGATGGCAGAGTGGGAAGAAAATGGAGCGGTGGGGTGCAGGCTATGGTGCAAGATCATGGTGTGAGCCAGAGGCAGGCCAAACGAGCGGACGCGGGACCCCACGAACGTCGGGTCGGAAACGAATGACTTGAGAAGATGCAAACAAACGCAGTAGCCAGTGGCGGATCTGGCCGATAGGTTGGGAAGGGGACAAGCCAAAGAAGAAAAGCAAAAAGAGCGCGGTGAGGGTATGCCACAATTTGTCTAGACAGTAGGCTTTGCGGGTAAAGCCATGAGTCGAAACGCAAAAAAACACGGTGAAAACTGGCCAAAGCATGCTTGTTTTTGGCTATCCAAGGCCTAATATTTACGATAAAGTTGACTGTTTCTGCTTGAAGTTGAGATTTGAAGCAGCAAAACGTTGCTTATAAACCAAAAAGGAGTCTGGGCAAAAATGGAGGTCTACAGCCTGGGGGGGGGGGGCAAAAACATAATTTTGCCCCGAGCTTTTCCGTTTGAGGGGAGGACAAATGCCTTTTACCCCTCCCCCCAGATCCATCACTGACAGTAACAGCTTACGGGGATAGGGATGAGTAGACATGGCAAGGAAAGTGTTATAGAAAGTAGGATGCGAGGTAGGGTTTTGGACAGCAGGGGCGTAGCAAAGGGGGGGCGGCAGGGACAGCCGCCCCCACCTGAGGGCCCGAAGGGCCCCCTTGAGGACACGATTCTGTAACGAGCAGGGCTCTTTTTCCCATCAAGGCCCTTTTGGCGCTGTCGCAGGGGCCCTTTTCGGAGCGCCGCCCCCTCCCAGCGAAATCCTGGCTACGCCTCTGTTGGACAGTCTACTCCGTAATAACACGAATTAAACTTTACCGCCACCCTTCCACCGCTCACATCTCTTTCATTCCCACCTCAGCTTTAACGAGTGCCGTATGCCAGTGTGCGTGCAGCCCCCAGCGGCTACCTTCGGCATGGAGCGAGAATGGGACGGCAACCGCACTGTCAACTCCAGCCTCACGTACACCTGCGAGGGCAACATGACCACCATGTCAAACATCTCAGTGCAGGTGCTCAACTGCACGGAGAACGGCTGGTGGCCACCGCTCGAAACCTGCGGTAAGGACTCACTGGGGAGATATATACCTAAGGTAAGAGAGCGGGTTGTTCCCGTATCGTACTTTCCAGGATGAAAAAATGTTATGGAAAAGAAGACTGCTATACAATATATTTATTTTCCCAATTGTCAAATCATTCCGCTAAGGCGAAGGAACATTGATGACCCGAATGCTACGCTCTTTTCTGTGCTGGAGCCTCATTTGGTCTTTCGCTCTCAATTTATTTAAAGGCGTAACCGTAATCAACCCACTCGCAAAAACAAATCCAGCCTACGTTTGAACATGCACCGCATCTCGGTGCACCGGTCGCACTGCGGAACCCGCTCTGATCCAGCCGCCCTTCTGACAGCCGAGTGTCGGATGGACATCCCGTACGCTGGAAATGGTTCCGAGGCCCGGAATGTCTCTTGGGACGGCGGCCGGTACCCCCGCTCCACCGTCCAGTACACGTGTCAGAACGGACTGGTACAGATGGTGGTCTGTCGCGACGGCGCCTGGCACCCGCCGGAGCTCCCCGAGTGTAGTGAGTGGGTCGGGACGAAGGTGGTGGGGCGGGGAGGGGCGGGGAGTCGCCCTCCTGGGGCGGAACGGGGAGTCGCCCTCCTGGGGTGGGACGGGGAGTCGACCTCCTGGGGTGGGAGTAAAGAAGTCATGGATGGGGGAAAGAAAGGAAAGGAGAGGTCAGGTGTGGGAAAATAGAGGGGAGGAGAGGTCAGAGATGATGGAAGAGGAGGGAGGTCAGAGATGATAGAAACACCAGGGAATGAGAGGTCCGATGTGGGGAAATAGAGGGGAGAGGTTAGGGATGGTGGAAGAAGAGGTCTGGTATGGGTGATGGGTTGGTTAGGAATGCAGTACCCGCTATGGTTTGCTTTTACAATCTGCTTGGAAATGAGAACTGTGGGGACAATGTCCGTTGGGTGTTATAACAGGGCTATTTCAATCGTTGACTAGTTTATTTCCAGTTTGAATTTAACTGTATGCCCACAGTTTTAAGTTAACTGAATCCTCACACATACGAATAAAGTTAAGTTAAACATTACTACTAACTGCAGGAAATCGGCTGTGATATTCGAAATCGTTTAAAGGAGTGTCTCAGCGCAGCGTTTATCAGATCCCCTCTCTGCCTTTAAACTCAAGTGTGCGTTCTGTTCAGTCCGGATTCCACCATCTCATCCCACTCTACCCACTCCAAAAAGCGAGAGTGAAAGTATGCAAGTCGGTGTGATGCGGGCGTGCGTATGATGTACAATGCGGGAGTCTGTGTGAGGTGTGATGCGGGCGTGTTCTCGATGCGTAATGTGGACGTGTATGTATGGTGTAGGCGCGTGCGTGTGAAGAGTTACGAGGGCGTGTGTGTGATACGTAAAGCGGGCATTTGTGTGATGCGTAAAGCGGGCATCTTTGTGATGCGTAAAGCGGGCATGTGTGTGGTGCGTGTTGCGGGGGTGAGTGTGATGTGGGTCGCGGGCGTGTGTGTGTGTGTGTGTGTGCATATATATGATATCATGCGGGTGTGTGTGTGTGTGTGCGTGTGAGCGTGTGTGAAACAGGCGCGTGTATGGTGTGTAGATAGCACTTGTGCGCCACCTACGGTGATACTGATGTCGTGCTGAGCACTTTTCGCAGTTCCCCATGTCAAGCGTTTCCTGCCCTCTCATGGACGTATCAGTGAGCATCCCGACATGATTGCATGTAATAAACCTACCTCACCAGTTTCTGCGTTTGGATTACGTCGGGAGTATTTGCAGCTCGAAAATTTTCGGACACAAAAATGTCCGGAAACGGCGGACAGACGGGGACTGGTACTTTTAGCATGGTATAACCGCTGCCAAAACAGCGAACAGGCCGCGTGCGCCGGAGGATAAGGGCGGATTTTATCCAACAGTGAGGAAAGTGACTATGCCACGAAGAAAGCCACGGCCACTTCCAGCGCATGATACAAGTAAATTTTCAGCGGTTCTTCCACCCACAGGATCCATTTTCTAAGTCATCTACCTCATCTACAGCTTGAAACGACCAACATTTTCCTCGCAAAAATTCTAACGAGTTTACAACAGAGGAAAACTTCTAGTTGTACTACGCACTGTCCGGCCAAGTCATTTATTACTTTTCCCGTCAAATTTGCTCCCGCAATTGGAAACCATTATCACAATTGAGGCAGGCACAAAACACCACCTAGTGGTTCGGCATTCTTTCATTATAAAGCACATGGGAAGCGCCGATAGAATTCCAAGATTGAAACTTAAAGAGACCTCTCGTAAAACCCAGACGGTTTTCACGCTTTACCATTGAATCAATATGAATTGGTCCATTTAGTGTATGCGCTAGATACCATGAAACGGTTTGCACACATCGGATGGCATTTCCATAAAACAAAGTGGCCACCAATCTGCAATATTAAATCGCATTCAGTTTGAAGAGGTGCCCAATAACACCAACGGCAATACCAATCAACCAGCTCGTTTCCAAGGACTTACAAACATGCTTTCCTCGTGTTAAGGCTTTCTTGACAAATATGATTACCAACGGCTCATAAACACCGGATACTGTCGCGATAAATAACGGCAAAAGGATTTCATAGACTGTTACCCGCGACGGGTGAAAACGTCACACAGGCTGTTTTCCAAGCACGATCAGGCATCAGCACTCCTATTCCACGGAAACCGATTGCACAATGCGCTCATACGACCTATGTACAGCTATGGCGGCGGACGTGCGCCGGCACTGGCTCACTTGGCCGGGGTCTGCGCCGCCGCCAGTCGGTCCTCCTCTAGCTTCTCGGCTCGCCACCGCCGGTGCTTCTCCAGATTGCGCTTGTCTATGGTGTCTCCTGTCTTGGCGCGCTCCTTGCCGGTGTAAACCATGCCGCACGCCGCCAACACCGTCAGTGCTATCATGACCAGGTTGGCGCGGATGCGAAACCGGTTGCGGGACGACACGATCGCCTGATAGGGCAGCATCTCAGGCACCTCCTCCACACTCTTGTAGCGCTTGTCCCACACCAGGCACCGTTTGTCTAGCCAGTGTACAGGTGCCATGCGCCGAGTATCTGCATCCAGACGGGGGAGGGATGGAGAAGCAACTTCAGATATTTCATTTGGTTAACTCTTGTCATTTCAAAATACAGGTGGAAATTAGTGCCACTGTGACGAAAGGCGGCAAAGGAACGTACCGAGGCGCTGGAATGATGAGTATGTTGAGAACACAATTGCTTGCCTTCGGGCTGTCTTGTCCAGAATATGAATAATACAGTCGTCATTTTGACCTACCGCTTGCCACTAAAGAAAATGTCCCACCATTACATTGGATTCTAAACTAAGATGAAATTTAGAAGTGCCGAGAAACCACTGCTGGCATATTTTGCTTCGCCCTGAGCTCCCCGTATTAAATTGACGCACAATGTAGAGTTCAAAACAAAGGACACTGATGCCCTTATTCAAACCATGGAATAATTTGTTTCCGTCTGGTTGCAGCGACTTCATTGGTCTAAATCCTAAGTCCCTCTCACTCATTCGAAATACCATGCTAACGAGAGAGTCATCCGTACTACATGTCTGCTGTACTTTTTCACTTACTAGTTTCACATTTCGATAAGCTTCAAAGAGATGGTGAATATATTTTCGTGCACAAAAATGGGCGGCATCAATTTCCATGCCATCCTTACCCTTGAGTTTCAATCTCTGAGGAAACATTAGGATTGAATATGGAATGCCGATACCGTACTGTCTTGGAACAGCGAGCCTATATTGCTAGTATTATCAAGGTTATCATTTTTCAGACGACAAAAACTGTTTTGATGACGTCATAATTTTAAATAACAAAGACTACATTCTTGTTGCTAGCGATTTAGGCGGAAAATGGGTGATTTCCCGATTTTCACCCGCTTTGACCGTAACAGCTTGATATAGAATTTCGAATGAGTGTTACATTCCCTTAAATGCCTGCCTAGGTATCATATGTCTGAGACTCCAGAAATGTGGAATATTCCTTTTCAGCCTTTCACTACAAACGCATAGCATGACAACTGGCGAATGAACAGTTGATCGATGCAACAGAAAAAAGAAAGAAAAACTGAACACGAGGAAGATGCAGCGAAAATGAATGATAAAAACAGATTCTATATGTACACTGCACAGCAAACAAATGTTCAACAAGCAGTCTTCACGATTCAGTAGCAGCACATACCGGGAGGTGTATCCTTTGGCTCTTCTGCCTTCTCATCGGTACGAGAGCTTTTGGTGACATCTTTAGCATCAGAGCACCTCGCGCCAGCAACTGATAATAATCTTGTTTGGCTCTTGACAGCCGCACAGGCACGGAAAGGTACATTCTCCTGCAGAATATGTAAACCTAGTCTTGCACAGAACATCTTCGTTGGCAACCCGGACATTATGCCTTTAGACTTGAGAGGACACTAAAAGAAAAATGAAGACAAGTCAAACCAGGTGAGACTGGTCTGTCTCCAGTCAGAAGAACGACACATATTAGCATAGAGTGATCGCATACTGAGTGACAGTAATGTTAATAAGTCATAGGCTAAAGAAATGCAAAGCGAGGAATTGAAACATTGGTTCTATATACTCCATACTGCTAACAGAATAACACAAATTAATACTGTCACGGCGTCCTGCTAGACCCCATACTACCCCTCCATATCATCAAAGTTTGATATGTAGCCATAAGAACTGTTGGGGTTTAACGACGCACGAACTGCGAAGGTTATACGGCATCACCAACTGCCACCCTCTTGGGAGGGATTTTAGCGATCAGATAGACTTATTCAGAGGCTACATCGGGACTTGAACCCGGTACCGGTGGCTTAGAAGATGTTGATGCTGTTCACCAAGCCACCCATCCCCCATATGTAGCCCTCTACTGTTCTAGTTATGTTTTATATTTTCATGACGCTCTTCCAGCTAACGACCAGCAACCTCATGCTGAAGGGCGTCGCGCCGCGCACCGGCGGCACACTAAATGTGTATGAGAATATCTATCTCATCGGGGGGAGGGGGGGTTCACCATGCAGACATAACTAGGAAATTAAATGCTAGGATACATGTGCCTTCCTCTGAATATTTTTTTATATTTCTATGTTAGAGACTATCTCGGCTATATGCTGACGCTGTAGCAATGACAAAATAACCGTGCCCATACAACGCCAAAATTGAGGCTCAAACAGGAGGTCCAGTACGCCAACGACGCCACGAGCCTCCAACTCCAGGACGGCCCTCTGTTCCGGAGAGGGAGGACCTTGCACTCTGGAGAGCAGTAACACAAGACCAACACAGGGCTGACTGAATGCCTAATGGTGCTCCTGGACACGCCTGGGAAAAGACAGATGCTGGACTCCAGATGATCTAGGAGTCGCTGGAGAACTGGGCACTCGATAATGGGAGGGATATTTTCCTGATGCACAATGTACATTTATATTTGTTCAATAAATGTGTAAATATGACCATTTACTTTAGCATTTATCAGCCAGCTGGCTCCTCTACCACGGTGGACAATTGCAAACCGAGCTCAGTTTGCAAAACACTTCGATTCAGGGTGACAGAGATTTAAAATCAGCCTAGAAGGCCCAAATTTCCACAACCTTCCTGTCTATCTATTAGGTATATCCAAAGATTACTATGTTTTGCGCAAAATTTTACAAAGTGTGGTTATCAGCCCACCCTTGGTACCTTGGCTGATCGTAGGAAGACCACAAAAAGAGCCATATAGAAGAAGTGTTTAGGAAAAGCAGGGGCGTGCCCGAGGGGGGTGGCAGGGACGCCCCCAAAAGGCCCACTCGAGGACACAGGCCGCACGAAGCGTGGCCCGCCCACACTATGCTCTCTGGCCGGTCACAAGCAAAGCCCTTTTGACCATCCAAACCCTCAGTAAAAAGAGGGCCCTCTACGTCAATTTGGCCTCCAGGGCCTTCTGTCGATAGAAGAGGACCTTCTGGCCATCTCTCGTCAGCTGGACCCTCTAGTCAATAAAGCCATAAGGGCTAACAGGGCTCTTTGGGCATCAGAACCCAATGTGACATGCATGGCCAGTTAAAGCCAGAAGAGCTCTGACTGACCAGCCGGACCCTCTTTTAAATGAGAAGGCTTTTGTGGCTAACCAGACTCTTTTTAGTCCGTAGGGCCCACTCTGAAGTAGTATCATCATAACTAGAGGCGCCTCTGAAAAAGCATTACAGACTGTTCTCCGTAGAGCTATCGTCAGCAGGCCCTCTGGTCAGCTGGGCCATCTACAAGCGGGACTGAGGGTCTTGTTAGCTCTCCGGGTCCAGCACAGGTCTCTTTAGATTGTAGGGTTGTTTGAAACAGTTAAAAAACCGTTGTGACCTGCAAGACATTTTATGACTGGTAGCTCCCCCTATAACTAACAATGCTACCTACTTTGGCAAGCACTTCCCTTCAGAGCCATCAAGACACTTTGACTGAATGTGTCCACCTTTTAAGGGACAGGGCCACTGCAGTTGGCAGGGCCCTTCATAGCCAGGAGGGCCTGTTGTGACTATAAGAAGAAGCCTCTGTAGCTTTAGGACTATTTTAAGCCAGTTTGACCCACCATTGATTGTATACCTGATATCAATAGAAGGTCCCTCTATTGTATCAATAGAAAGGCCCTCTCTAAAATCAATAGAAGGGCCATCTAGAGTACCAATAGAATGACCATTTCCAGTATCAATGGAAGGGCCCTTTCTGGAATCGATAGAAGGGTCCTCCCTAGTATCAATAGCAAGGCCATCTCTGGTATCCACAGAATGACCCTCTCTAACAACAATAGAAGGGCTCTCTAGTATCACTAAGAGGCCCTCTTTAGTATCAATAGAAGGGCCCCCACAAGTCAGCTGGACACTTCATAAGCACATGCAGATGGGCCCTGGTGGCCCTCTGCACCCAGTATGGTTGTCTGTAACTAACTGCAGAGGGCTCTCACATACCAGCAGATTTGTGATTAAATGGCTCTGTAGAGCCAGCAGGACCCTCTCTGCCCAGCTGGATCCTCAATGGCCAACTATGCAAGCTGTATCCATCAGTAAAAAAACATGTTTAACTTCATTTTCTGTGCAGATGCAACCTCTCTGAAGGTGGAAGAAGTTTGTCCTGAAGAGGAAGAGAAATGTGGGGTTTATTTCTCTCAATTTTTTAGCATGATTGGTTTTCACAGCAATGAATAAGGTACACAGATGATGTCAAGGCATACTTAAGGTGCTCCAAAGGGGCTCTTGTTTGAAGTGTTTGTTTAGGTGTAGCTCATGTGGAAATTTGAGTCAATGCACAGGTCACAGGCCTCTGATGCTCAACATGTTTTTTATTGCCAACATGGATTTCCCCACCCCCTCCCCCAAAGTGACTGGCTGGACCTCCCACTGTATGGAGCCCATCATTGGCTTCAGTGGAGGCCTTTAGAGCTATCATGGGGAGTGTTTAAGTGCCCCCTCCCCTCCCTGAGCAAAATCTTGACTAAACTTCTGGGGAGAAATGGGTGTTAATTATCAATTCCACTGAATTTGGATTTTTGCTTTGATGCTAAATACCATTACAAAAAATTGATTTTAAAATAGTATTCAGCATCAGTTTTTGTAAAAAAGACTTCCACACAGTTATCAAAATATGGAGCCCTATGCAAAACCTTACTGAATATTGGCGCCATTGAGGGTATTATGGTAGTAGGTAGATCACATCTTGGATCAAAAGGATCACATCAGAAGGTCCACCATTCAAAGGGTCTAATGTTCATAGGCTCTACCCTTTGAAAGTTAGACCCTTTTGAATAAGAAGTCCAACGTTCAAAAGGTCCAAAGAGGCGTGCTCAGATGCATGAGAGTGGGGTGCATGATGCTGCAGAGGCATGCTAAGACACCTGATAATAGGAGGCAATGAGGGTGAGGGTTAGGTTAGGTTAGGTTAGGTTAGGTTAGGTTAGGTGAGGTTAGGTGAGGTTAGGTTAGGTTAGGTTAGGTTAGGTCAGGTCAGGTCAGGTCAGGTCAGTCCCTTGTATTCTGTTCTGTTCAGGTCAGGTCAGGTCAGTTGTGTATGCCCTTGGTCCCTATTTCCTAGTCTGGGGATATCACCCCTCTTCCCAGAATCTGAGTGCACCTCTGTGTGGGTACCACTTAACACTACTCAAACCCTCCCTTCTTCCATCTGTTTCACCTCTAGGGATTTTCTTGCAGACTGTGGGGATATTTCTAAAAACATTTCCCAAAGTGGTACCCAGACTAGAGGCATACTCAGAATCTGGAAAGAGGGGTGATATCCCCAGACTAGGAAACAGGGACCAAGGGCATACACAACTGACCTGACCTAACCTAACCCTCAGTTTCTCCTATAATCATGTGTCTTAGCACGCCTCTGCGGCATCATGCACCCCACTCTCAAGCATCTTTGCACACCTTTTTGGACCTTTTGAACATTGGACTTCTTATTCAAAAGGTCTAACTTTCAAAGGTAGATCATATGAACATTAGACTTTTTGATCAGTGGACCTTCTGATGTGATCCTTATGAACTGCAAGATGTGATCTGCCTACTACCATAATACAGCCATTGACAGCATTGATGAAAAATTATTTCAATAATATATTCTTGAAAATGAATTATTCCCTTCTTACACTAGTCCATGTTGACCCTCCATACTGATACTCATAGTCACACCTTGTTTTGATTAAAAAGTCTGTGAAAACATATGTATGAATACAACTTGGGGACCTGTGCTGGGGAAGCTCACTGATATTAACACTGCTAAGCATTGTATGCTATTTTATCACATACTTGTACTAGGCTTTTATGTTATGTTTGATCAAGTGTTGACATAAACATAAGCATGGATAGAAACAAAAGAAGACACTATTTTGTTTACAACTTCATGAAGTAGTCTTCGGTAACGAGGTAACTGGCTTCACACATGTTGCCAGATAAAATCACAGCAAGCTAAATCCACATCATAAGTACCACAGTTCAAAAGCTCCTATGAATCAAAACTTCCTTTCAAACAAAAGCACCACAGGTTGATCCAGAAAGCTCCTATGAATCAAAACTTCCTTCCAAACAAAAGCGCCACAGGTTGATCCAGATCGTAAGTGCCACTGTTCAAAGCTTCCTCCAGTGAAATATTCCAAGTGGTCTAGCTGGTTTTGGCATTGCTGAAACATCCTTCTTTGAAATGTTCCTAGTGCCAAAACTGCTTTTTTTGCATTGCTGAGTGACACTTTTTCAAAACCTTTGGTAATTTTTAATATTTCTACATGTAGCACAATGTAACCAAACCTGACCTAACCTTTTCTCGACTCAGCAAGCTGGCCTGTGGCGCACCTAACCTCCTGGTGGCACTTTTGCCTTCATCAGCTGCTGTGGATATGTTGCGTGCCTACTTAACCTAACCAAGCCTAACCTAACCTAACCTAACCTAACCTAACCTAACCTAACCTAACCTAACCTAACCTAACCTAACCTAGCCTAGCCTAGCCTAGCCTAGCCTAGCCTAGCCTAGCCTAGCCTAGCCTAGCCTAGCCTAACCTAACCTAACCTAACCTAACCTAACCTAACCTAACCTAACCTAACCTAACCTAACCTAACCTAACCTAACCTAACCTAACCTAACCTAACCTAACCTAACCTAACCTAACCTAACCTAACCTAACCTAACCTAACCTAACCTAACCTAACCAGTTGTGGTCAGCGCCAGTTGTGGTACTTGGAATGTTGCACTGGATGAAGTTTTGAACAGTAGCACTTATGATATATATTAACCTGTAGCAATTCTAATTAATGGAAGTTTTGAACTGTTGGAACTTTTGAACTGTGGCACTTATCATACAGATCAACCTGTAGTTATCTGGCAACATGTGTGAAGCCTGCTACCTCATTACCTAGTCTTCCAGGGCTTCCCAAGGCATTACACTTAGCCTTTGAGCAAGAGCAGTTGAATTTCATCAATTCACAACAACAAGGAACACCCATAAACTGCAAACATATATATCTACTCAACTTTCAGGGTTACAGAAACATTTCCACTTCCGTGAAACTGGCTGATGAAATAAGACGAAAAGTTCACTCGACATTACACTCACCTTCACAACAGCTCAAGGACATACCGGGGCGTAAAACAAGCTAGAAAAAAACGTTGAGTAAATGCCTTTTTGTCCCTCTTGGTTTCTAACCTCCAAAACAACGGACAATTTTAACAAAGGTGGCAGAAATTTCACAACCTTTTCAAAAGTACATGAATGATGGATGGGGGCGGGCAAGCAAGGAAGGTGGGTCGGGGGAGGGGTCGGTGGCAGCGGACACAGCCCACCAGCTCAAAAAAACAAAACCGCTGCTGCCTGCGTACAAGTTTTGTTGTTAGCCGTGTTGTTTTGCCGGCAGAATGCATAATAGTATGCCGCACTCATGCCCAGTACTTCATCTTAGAGCACAAGATACCGTACTGCGCATGCGTGCAGCATACTAGTATGCGTTCTGCACGGCAGAATAACTCGGCTGTTGTTACTGCTTACTACAGCTCTCATCGCCCTGAGTTCATTGGTTGCCGGCAGTCAGCATGTGTAAACCTCCAGAACTGAAGGATTAGCTCCCTGAACACGCCTTGGGCGTTCTTTTCTCTCCTGGGATGGGGGCGCCCATTTACCCCCCCCATGTGGGACGGCTTTGATGTCAGGGGCCCCATTCATATTTGGAAGTGTATTTTATTCTACACAGATTACTACCTCTTCAGGTGGGTGGTGCTTAGGTCTGATTTTCTCTTGACCAGCCAAGGGCGCCAACCAAATCGGGGGGAGGGTGCGAGCGGCACTTCCTCCGACCAAGTCAAATCTGGGTGCGCAAAAACATACTTTTACACACTCTCATTTTTCAAGTTGTGCAACTGCACACCCTGCCCCCGGAATCTGCCGTCCCCGCTGACATATTACGTAGATCCACGTGGGTAATACGGGGGAGCGATATATATATATATATATATATATATATATATTATATATATATATTTTATATATACTATCTAGATAACTTTCCGTGGGGTGTTACACCCTCAGTTGACTAGGAGAGGAGAGGCAGTACAAGAGGGCCCGCATTCAGGTGACCACGCCGTGCGCACCAAGGTGCCAATGCGTTATTCAATACGATCATGGATAAAATACTGTGCGGTCTTTATAACTCATGTTATGCCTTGAAGTTGCTGATACACAACGAGGTGTTGCTTTCCGGAATACTTTCATCGCTGTGATTGAGAAAGATTCAAAGGTTCATGATCAAATTGTCTTATATCAACAGCCAATTCAATGCATAGTCCACATCAGCATGACATCCATAGAAACAACACGTTGTCAGCGCCATCACAAGAACCTAACAATCACTCAAACTACATGAGCCGACACACTTCTCACACGTTCATGCCCCGCGTAAAACCGTGCGACGTAAAAATGGCGCCCCAGTATCCACAGGCATGGTCAGCGCTACTTGTCCGGCTTGGGCCGGTCGAACGGATCGGACCAGACTTTCATGTTCCCCGGCTGGATCTCCTCTTGGCGGATGCCGGCCCGGTTACGCGTCTGTATCTCCTTGTACTCGTCCTGGTGCCTCATCGGGTACACGATGATGGGGTACATGGCCAGTCCGATGGTACCGACCACGGCACCCACGAATACGCCGTACCGCCAGCCAACCAGCCGCGGCATCAGCCCACCTGACCACAAACACTCAAATGGGTCACACTTCAGATGGATGCCTCCAATACTACAACCCTGCTTGCCTTCGTTCTGTGCAATGTCCAACTAAAAGAATGTGTTAATATTTGGTCTGAGATAGCCACAGATTGAAAAAAATGACCCCTAATGCCTCACCGGAAAACTCACTCACTTTCCGGCTTTTTCCACATGATACTTTCGATTTTTTTGCAAGGAGTTACCAAAAAAAACTTTTCCTGTATACACGTCATTTCAACCCAAATTCCATGTGCCCTTTTCATTCAAATCAATTTGCTTATACAAATATTATTCAATTCGATGGGAGAACTACAAATACATATCTCATTTTCTGTATAAGTCACAAAAATTCTCCGGATAACATCATTTCCTCTTGTTAAAATAAGAACATGCATAATTCAAGCGACCTAAGCCCTACCCCCTCAATCCCTACATTTTTGTTTCTTAGTGCGCAGGGTATATGCCGTCCGAGATACACAGTTCAATATCGGCATGTAATCCCCGTAAACTTGCTGTGTGTGCGAAGTGAGGGTGACTGCGGCCACACAATACCAGCTGAGCCCAGTGGAGACCACGCACCAGTACCTACCTGTTCAGAACTTGTTGAGACACTGCAGCAGTATGTCCCTGAGCTTGGTGCGGAGCGTCTCGTCACCGCCGCAGATGATGTGTGTACTGTTGGCCTCGATTTGGATCAGCGTGTCTTCCTCCTGTAGGTGCACGATCACGCCGCTGCCACCCTCCTCCACCTGCTCGGCGCCACAAACACAGAGTTGAAACAGAGATACGAGACAGTTGGCTCAACAACACCAGCCAGGAATAACGAGGTCGAGAGACACATAGTGACTTCAGAGCCATGATACTGATATCCAGCAACCTTTTTTAGGACAAAACAACAGATAAAGTTTTGACACATTATAAGTTTGATATAAATGGTTTTCGAGACGTAAAACCAATAACCTCGGATTTTTTCGCATGACAAAAATCGAAACAAAACAAAAACAAAAAGCAACACACCAAGAAGTTGCAGTCTTACGTTTTCCCAAATTTATGTTCTGCAATTATATTTGCCTTATACAATGCAAGTAACCACTCGCCCGATTTTCGTAGGATATTGGAGCAAAAGGGTGAGGGAAAACGATCTGAAAACAATGTCATGAGATGCATGAGAATTTGTATTGACTCGTTACGGAGATACAACAAAAATATATAAAATGTATCTATGCATATTCAAACAGAGAATAATCGACTACAGCAAACTGAAAGACAGCGTAAAAAGGTGACATTTTTCCAGTAAGACACGGGAATTGAAACAAAGTTACTCCACAAAAAGAGTCCACCACGACACCGACAGCTAGAGGTCGATACATAGTTCCGCGCAGCAGCAGAGGCGGCGGTGGCGCACCTTTGCGTCGTTGATGTCCTGCTGTGTGAGCCGCTGCAGCAGCTCGGGCACGTGTACGGCGCCGTGAGTGTGGTACTCGGGCCGCCGGCTGAGTAGCGTCTCCAACCGTGCCGGCTCGGCGTCAGCCGGCGGCGGCGGCAGCAGACGGTGCCGGTTATCCTGCACCTGCAGAAGACCCGTGACCGTCGCCACGCTGATGCCCGGCCGCAGCTCGGTGGTGTTGAGCTGACCGCCCAGCTCTGCCGAGATCATCAGCCGCTCCTGCGTGCGGCGCACCGGCAGGGTCAGCACGTCGCCCCGTCGGTACAGCAGCGTCTGACACTGGTCCGCCTCCACCTGGCAGTCGGTGCGGTGCGGCGCCATCGCCGCCGGCGCCGCGTACTGCGCCGGCATCACCAGCGTCTGCGGCTTCAGGTCGCGGATCAGCTTGTTGGCCTGGCTGAAGTAGAGCGACGTGTCGATCGGCGTGAAGTAGCAGTTCATGGCGAGCGGCTGGTATGGCGCCAGGCACTCGAGGTACGGAAAGTCGGGCGCCGTGAAGATGACGGCGTTGGCCGCGCTGCCGCCCCACAGCTCCATGAAGTGCACCGTGTCGCCGAAGCGCAGACTAGGGTGGCCGGCGAACACGACACACGGCTGCCGGAACTCGGCGCTGAAGCCGTCCGCCTGGAGGTTCTTGTAGGGCCGCAGCCGGCCGGTCGTCACCAGGTGGCCGTGAGGGAAAGGGTCCTCGGGTAGGTACACGCGTACCTGTTTGGCGTGCGACAGCCACTCGGCCAGGATGTTGGAATAAGCCAGCGAGTGCTCGGCCACGGGCGACACGAAGAAGAGCGGCACCTGGCTCAGACCCTGCTGGTCAAGGTACGGCGCCAGGCATTCGATCAGGTCGTAAACAATGCCGGACGGACAGCAGGGCACCAGCACGTTGCCGCCGGCCTTGACCGTGTGCGTCACCTTAGCGCAGAACTCGCCGATCATTGCGTCCGGGTTGTAGGACGGTACCTGCGTCAGGCCGTTCAGGATCAGCACGTCGGCGCCGCGCAGCTGCGTCTGCTCCAGCTGCTTCGGGTGCGTCGTCAGCGTGGATGAACCGTTCACGTAGACGATCTTCTCGTACTCGGACGAGATGGTCCAGTTGGCCGAGCCCAGGCAGTAGCCGGAGCTGGACGGCATCACCTTCAGCGCGCCAAACACGTCCATCTTCTCGCCGTAGCCGACGGTGTGGACACGCTGCAGGGAAGCAGCAATGGTCTGGGCGTTGTAGAGCTGCCGCCACAGCTGCGGTTTGTACACCTGGCACAGCGGCGGCGGCAGCAGGTGCACCAGCTGCTTCCACTTGCTGGCGTGCTTGGCGCGCGGTGTCTGCTCGATGTGGTAGAGCAGTTCGTCCATGCAGAGCCGGCCGATCTGGAGGGTAGGCTCGGTGGCGTACACGATGCCGCGGAAGCCGCGCTCCGACACGATGAACGGCAGTGCCAACATGCTCGTGTAGTTGGACACCAGGATGGCGTCGATCTCGGAGAAGTCAGTGAGCGCCGTCTGCGGCAGACAGAACTCGGGCGGGGAGTCGACGAACACCCTGCCGGCGCACTCCTTCAGCTCGCCCTCGCACTGAGCGTCCTCCCTCGGAGTCCAGGAGGGCAGCTGGGCAAGTCGGCGCGACGGCACCAGCGGTAGCGGCAGGAAGTTCAGAATTGTCGTCTCGTCCAGGCCGCAGTCCAGCATGATGGTGCACTGCTTGAAGCGCAGTATGCTGCATGGCTTGTTGGGGTGGCCACTCAATGCATAGAACTTCATGTCGATGGTATTTTTTTTTGGAGTTGGTACGAACACGCTAGTGTCTGCTGCTACTTTGTTTCAGGCTAAGTGATAACAATATCTAGCTGAGTCTTCATGGAAAGTCCATTGAAATCTAAAACTCCCAGGTTAATTCTAGGAAATATTAATTGCATGTCTCATGCATGAACTTGCTATCAACCACCAGGACGCTGTTTGCACGCCCTTTTAGCACTTACACGTCTTTTGTTTCGGTCTTTGAAGATCAAATCCTCGAATGTCCTTTCATTTCGGAGAACCAAACGGACTACGTATTTACTTGCAGCCGGAAACGATTTTCCTGTAAATAATGCCAGAGAGTAAGACATTGAACCAAATGCCACCGTCGGAAGGATCATCTTTTTTTAAAAAACAACAGATGGGTAAATGAACACAACCAGCGATTAATTCAATAATATTGGTACTCGTAAAAAATGCGTAACTGGTACAGTAAATTATTTGCATTGGGATGGGGATAGTCCATATCTTCTATGATTTGGTGGCCGTCCATTAATAACATAGTGCAAGTATTTGTAATTTTGACGTCTTTTTGGCATTGAACAGAAAGTCAGGCAAAGGTAAAATACGACGTTTCTGTCTTGTGGAATCTCTTTTAATCAGGAACGGCTACCTGAAACACATTATTCGTAAACTGAAGTTTGAGGCCCTCAATCAGCCGCCACCGCCAAGGGATCATTTGGAGCCTCAAACTCCCCTGGTGCTCCCATTCATGAATGACGCCCTGGCCCAACAAGTTCACAGGAGCATAAGGAGCTCGGGGTTTACCCTGAGGGTAGCATGGAGCAGTGGGCCTTCTGTCTAGAGCATGCTAGTGAGGTCAGCTCTGGAACCCCCACCGTGCCCGGGAGACAGTAGATTCTGTCACACTTGCCATGCTGCTTCGCAGGGGTGGGGATAGTCAATGTGAACTTTCTGTTACTTTTTGTGTCTTTCTATGCCAAAAACGTGATTTATCGCACATATTGTTAATTGTGTAGGCTGACGAGTCTTTTTACATAGGAGAGAACCAGCATTCAGTTTGGCTTAGATTTAACATGCACATTGACGGGGGTCTGAGCCACCTTCGCTTTAACGGGGGGTGGCAAGTACCCGCCCCTCCTAATATCTCGAGAACCACGCAAGGTAGCGAACAACGGTAAACGGCGTTGGGTAGCCCATCCACTTCTCCATCGAAAATAATTTAACCATTTTTTTCAGGTCACTATATGTCAAAAGATGCCGTCTTAGCGATAACATGGAAATGAAAATTTTCGGTCATTACATCTCAACGAGTAGAGATAAAGCAAAACGATTTAAACTAAGCAAGCCGAATCGAATGATATATAATATGACGTTACTAGGTCAGATCACGGATTTGACCTGACCTCAGTGAGGTCAGGTCAAAGTCAAATTGGATAAAACGCATATTACAAGAACCGCAGAGACAATGCGAGTCTAATGCAGCTAGAATAAACGCTCTATCACCATCCGTTACTAAGTTATTCAGCTAAAACCATTTTCCCATGTATTTCCAATGGAGAGGTCATGGCTCATATCTGACCTTAGATCATCGATATCAAAATTACCGGAATACATTTTAGAGAACTCGGTGGGCCCATTATGTGATGTGAGTTTCATTTGGAAAAGTTCACCTTTTTCCGACTTATGCTATCTTAACCTTTTTTTGAGGTCAGGTCACTTAACTTGTACTGGTAACCTGACCTGAAATTACCTGGCCTTAAAATATTGAAAAAAGTTGTTAATATGATGAGAGAAAAGGTATACCAAGTACAGGAGGGGGGCTACGCGCCACTGTTTTTATGCATCTCCGAAAAACCCGAGGGGAGCGGGTACCCGCCCCCCCTCAATGTGCGTGTTAATGAACATTTTAGGGATGTACTCCACAAACGGCACAACACGCCTTTTGGGGACCATCGACGGTTGGTTACGCAGACCAGAGCCTCACAACATATTTTTTGGCTATTACAAGTTTGAAACACACTAAGGATAGCCTCAACCGCAAAAATTTCGAGCCTATTCTAATCAGAGAACACAAACCCAGTCTGAAAACACACAGTCATCCTCTTGGCTGCTTATTCGTTGACACCCTCACACACACGCACCCACATGCTTACAAACTGAGGCTCTCCTTTGAACTGTTTTAAACAGCAACACTATCGAGGCTGCGATAAAAGTTTACCTCAAGGGTCTTGTTCTCACTCTCCACTATCTTACACCTGATGATGGTTCAAGACCGAAACGTCATGTTGTACCTTTCCCTCACTTTCTGTTCACTTTTTATTTTTGTTCACACTGTCCTTAAGTCTGTGTCTTTATTTTGGTTTTAGTGTATACTTGGATTTTAATTCACATGCATAATTTAGTTCATGCACAGAATTTTAGTTGATGAACCACAAAATTTGGTTCTTTTGACCAGCATTTGGAACCATACATGTATTTCACACACACTAGGACAGCACAGAGAAAAAGGCAGCACAAGCGCTACACACAGTCGTCCCCCAGCCCCGACCTCTCCCCATGCCGCCCCTCCCCCCCCGATCGAGAGAGTAAAAATAAAAAAATGTGGTCGAATGGCAGTTTGAAGCCATCAAACGTTTATAACATACTCATCATAATAACATTCAAATAAGAAGACAATAAAAACGGAGCCGTCTTCACACCACCAGCGGACAGAGGCAGTAACGGACCATTCAGCAACTGGGCGCCATCAGGCCCCATGGTCCGCGGACACCGACACTGACACTTTTTTTAGTTCATTCTATATATCCTTTGTGCTTTTGCACTTATTTTAGGCCCATTCAATGTTTTTATGCTAATTTTACTTTCATGGTATCTCCGCAGGGATCTGTTGAGGGATTCTTATCATCTTCTATTTGTTATGGTTGGTTTCAGTTTTTAGGGATCTTCTCACTTCTCACACCTGTCTGCTTTTACTCGACACTTTAATCATCTAGGGCCTTAGGTCATTTCCTTGATATATCTGCGCAAGCCCTCCGAGAACTTAGCATCCTCTCCAGCGTTGATAGGTCCATTCCCAGTCAGACTAGCAATACACGCTACACGCTGCAGCTTTTCACATTTCCAGGCAGCATTGTGTATTAGACCAAGTCGTCAGAAAATAACTTCCGCTTTCGGATTAAGAGAAGTAATTGTATTATGTCATGGTATGTTGCAAACATGATGCAAGCAAGACAAGTCCGATGAATCTACGTTTAATGGGCGCGGAACAGCGTTTTCTGCAGGCGTGTTTTCAGTAGGACGACGTTGAAGTCTCCATTGACTTCACAATGCATTGTTGTCAGTATCCTTGCAGCACGGTAACTTGGTTACTAACGTCAAAACGTCGAATCCATTTGCACCCGACCTGTAGCCAGGCGGATGCACTGGATACCCGGGCAGCTGCTCAGACGCCAAGGCACCCTCTGGTCCTTTCCTGGTCACCCACTTGTATTGGAGATAGGTGGATTTATTGAAGAGAGAGGTGGATTTCTCGAGTTCACTGGAAATTGTTGACGTTTAAATGGAATGTGGCACCTTGGTCGAATCCTGGAATTTAGTGTAATTATGGGTACTTTTAGCCGAAAATCATAGAACCATCCATGATTTCTCTGAAAAATGTACAATAAGTTAAATATTTTTATTTTAAAAATGCGCCTCTAGGGGAAAAAATAAATATCTGCCCGTGGATGATGTCATGATCTGGTAACCACTACCATAATCTAAAGGCTTCAAGGGCTTCCATTGGTGTAGTCACCGTGACGTCAGTATATGTCGTCACACCAACTGTGGCCTGACAACTGTGGCCTGTTGCTCAGGGTACATGAGGGGTACATTTCAGGTGGGTTTTAGCTTTTATCTACGGAAGCTTCGAGTTTCAAGACAAATTAGATATTGAGTACCGGGTTTTCCGGAATGCTTTACAACTTGGCTATCTCGGTCAAAATCACGTTATAAAGGTGCCACATTCCCTTTAAAGACGTACCAACCTCTTGGATTATACGGTGTCGCCAACTCTAATCTTGTTTGGAAGGATTGTCAGGTTGTTCTCATCCACTGTCCATTTCGGACTGAACCCAGCTAAAAGCCTAGTTTTAATCTTCTAAATTGAAAATACACTGTTCCTCGCAAATCCATCACCACCATAATTGAGACAACGTTTTGGAAGTGGTCTGTTGGTTGCCAAGGCAACGCAGGAACAAGTGGTAGATTGACGCCCGGGTGGGCGCCATTGCCCTACTCTGACTCTGTGTATCAGCAAGCGATGGGTTCTGTGGCCAACACGATCGATGAGATCCTTCCCATTCCCAAGGTGAAAGTCAAAACCGCCGGACGTTGTCCAAAAAGGCAGAGGTTCATAATCCTGACCCGCTCTCCGGCAAAGAGTCAGATCATGAGTGGGACCGGCGTCTGCCACTCCGCTACAGCTTCCTCTAGCATACAGCCAGTAGCAAAAACAGTACAAAATTTACTGCAACCTAAGAAGCAGAAGCAGCCTAGACAAGATGTTGTAAACCGGAAAAAGACAGCAGCAGAGACGGATGTCTACATTTTTGTGTGGGGAAGGAGTAGTTACGAAGAACGAAATATGGCTACAGTGTGTTTGTGTGTAAAGTGGGAACATGAAGAATGTTCAAGTGGAAGCACTTCGAGAGGCTTTGTTTGTTTTCTGCAAAGCCTGTTAGTAATGAGTGGATTCCCTTAGCTCTGGCTTGGAAACGTGTTCTCAATATGTCATTTTCTAATGATTTGTACGTGGTTCCATGTCTCATCGATAAAAATATCGATATCGAGAAATCTATCAGATTTCAATACAAGTTTGGAAACTATTTCATGGCCATTTTCGAGACAGAAACCATTTAAAGTCAAAGAAAATATCCTGGCAAGTTGTTTACTATAATAAGAAACAAAAATATCGCGACAGATATCCCCACCGAAACAATTTATTGGAGAATTTTGAAATGGGCGTCATTACCCTACCATGTTTTTCACTTGTTGAAGTGCCTAAGAAAGTTTGGATCACAATTATAAGCAAATTTATCTGTCAAACCTGATAACTTTTTTCGAAAACGAAGAATTATTCGTCCTCTCTTCAAAACAAGTATTTGTAACGTCTTAATGCAAGTAATCTAAGAGGTAAACGGAAAAAAGCTAAGGGGTCGCCATTACACCACTTTACCCTATGTATCTTGCCCATCGCCGTAATTGATTTGGTTATATTACATCTGCACCTGCAGCGCAGAGCAACATCGCTATATCATCACGCCCGGCAGCGTGGCAAAGTCTTAGGGCCAGTCATTTGAAACTGTCTGTTGTGATAAATGCCGGTGAGAGGAAAAATCCGCGTTCGGCGGGACTATCGCTAAGAGCTTTCACTCATTTTATGTTCATGTTCTCCCAAAATCAAACTATACAAAATGAAAAGCCCGCAAAAATACTGTCGTTTTAGTTTGGTCTGATCCATATTCGTTGAATTTACCTGTCAGTATTAAAAAATTAATTTCAAACACATTATTTTCCAGGAAAATGTGGCGCACTTAGCGCATTCAGCGCAATAGCGTTTTAATTGTTTATTTCTTTTTTAATTTTTCCCTTCTTCCTATGATTTCACTGGTTTTTAGTGTCCACACCCTCTCACCAATCCCGGAAATTCGCACCACTCGCTCCTGACTCAAAGGGCACTTGCCCCAACAAGATCTTGTCGAAAGAGCCATATTTTTGTGCACTGGTATGTAGATGGTCCAAATTAAAAAGACAGCAGTTTTAAAGGATTTTCATTACTTTTGGTTGGCTTTTGGTAAAAGTAAGTTTTGCATGAACAAAAGCTTTCAGTAATACATAGCATTAAGTTCATGGACTTTTAATGTTTATCTGCTTGTTAGGTCCACAATATATTTTTAAGGATAATCAGCACCTTATGACAAAAGCTAAATGAATGTAAATGAAATGTTTGCAAGCGCACAAGTAAAAATAAACAATGAGACTGTCTCACCTCGCCATATGCCACATTCAGGCTTAGTTCAAGAACGTTTGGCAGTCAGAATCAGGTGAAAAACATGATGTCACACCCCAAGGATCAGCATCAGAACATTTCAAAGAATCCAGCCTTAGTATTCATGAATACCGGCACAAACCCAGCAAAATGCAACAGTATAAACTTCAGAAGAGACAGGCCAGGGGGCTGGTAACCCAGCTTTAGGCTAAAAGTTCCGTGATCTCAATCAAAATGGGAGAAAACAGGACATTCTGATAACCAGCCGCCGCAGAAGGCAACAAGAAGCCCAAATTTGAAAAGTCTTCGGTCCTAGCGTGGAAAGTTTTTGTCAGCATCAGACTTAAGTTTGGCTGGCCCCCCACTCCAGTGTTCAAAGTATGGCATTTTCGACCAGATCTCATCAGTGCGAGTGCCCTTGGAGACAGGAGCGAGTGGTGCAAATTTCATCAACCTGGTGCGAATTTTTGAGACTGGTGTGAGGAAGGCGACACTGAAAACCAAACAAATAATGGCTGCATGGTTGTAAATACACAGGACTGGGCCTTATACAAGTTCTCAGCTAACTAACTAATAAGAGAGGTAGCATTGCATCCAGGGCATTTTTTAAGGAAAAGTCAGTGGGGGGGGCATTTCTTGTGCTGGCTATTATAGTGTCTTCAGGGGATCAAGACCGCATTTTGAGGGGGGTTTAATAAAACTTAGATGCGTTAATGTTAAACAAATGTGTTGTGTTATTCCATGTTATTCCAGATTATAGATGCTGCCCAGGGCTGCCAAGTTATTTTTCGGCGGAAAAGGTCAAACCGAGTTAGAAAAAGGTTCATAGAGGGGAAAAATTTTATTTTCACTAAAATAGCCAAATAAATACCACAAAAGCCAGATTTGAGGCTAAAGCAACCCCTAGCGGTAGTCATCAGCCCACAGAAAAAAGCGACTTGTATCACTGTTTAAAACTCATTGTTGACAGTTTGATATGGACTTGACGCAATATATTTTTAGTACACTTCTCGTTTGATAGGAAGCCATGGGTGCCCCTCCAATCCAGCGTGACCATCAAGTGATTTTATCAACATAACAAGAGCATTTATTAGCATCATTTATCATCTTGGCCGCACCACTCCCCGGAAATATTTAATGTTTTCTCTCTTTTCCAACAATACATTTGTTTTTGCTCTTGAACGGTAGCAGATCCAGGATTTTGGTAAGTGGATGAGTGCAGAGCCTCAGAGGGCGCACTTTGCCATCAACTTTTCACCCAAAGAGCACCTATAGTATCGCATGTCCGGTTTTCGGTGGCCATCATTTTTGTGGATCGTGTTTTTAACAAAGTCCTGTCTCTCCCTCCCACCACCATACCAGTTTTCCTGCAGCTCTGCTGCTTTTTCAGTATCAGAATATCGTATTCAAGAGCGGAAGAGGTCAAAAGAAGTCACATTTATGCAAGGGACAAACCGGAAAACCGGAAATAGGGAGAGTGCCCATTATGCGCCCCATTAAGCTGGAATGACTGCCCCAGCAAAAGTAGATGCTATTGGCTAAAAACGCCTGTGGAATCCGATAATATTGGAAAATTTTCTAGATTCCGTGAGCTTCCTATAGTTGAGCATTCGTTTATTCTCGCAGTGTAAGCGTTTTAGAAAAGCATTGCAATTGGCGCATTTAGGCACGCATTACCAACATGCGCCACTCGTGGGCGCATTTAGGCTGTGATGTTTATATGATGGAAATGCGTGTAGGTTTCTTCGTACCTAGAATGAAACCCTTGGTGTCGGTATTTTACCCTTAGTTTTGATCCATTGTCTGGTTGGTGATTGCGTCCCACCGTGTTGGGACAATGGTTTCTGTACAGTCCGGGTTGAGAGAAAATGGTTTATGTAAAAGTACACCTTTATGAAAAAGGTCATTTCTCTATTGACATCAGCTGTATCCCGGATAAGCCAGCCGCCTGAATTCGGACATGGTAATGCCATAAAATATGCTGAACATCTTGAGCACATGGTTTTTTAGTTCCTTCTCGGCTTTTGAGTCTAACAGGGTTTTCCTGCCCTTTGAGAGTGGCGTAGGACGTTCTCCTCTTGCCACTCGTACTCGGCCCTTTACGTGATCCCGTAATGTTGTGAGCGGAATCCCAAACGTCTGGCTTGCCTTCCGAACGGACATGCTATTATCCTCCACCTCTTTCTGGGCTAGCTCCAACCCTTCGAAACCCCAGGATGGTGTCCAAATCTTGGCCATTTTCGGGACTGGGAAGGAAAAGGACCTAGTATAAATCATCATGGATGGAAAGCCCATGGGATCGCGGAGCAGCTGCCATGTCTTTAATAGCGCCATTTTGAAAATAGTAATTAATTCATTCCAAAGAGTTAAGTTTTGGATTTGAAACATTCACGAGCGGGTAAATATACAGCCAAATGTGGAATTGAGAAAGAGCAAGGGATAGTAAGTTATCGCACCAGTGCACTGGTGCGTGGATCCATCCACTGCAGTAGATCGCTGAAACTCAGGCACCAGTGAGTTGGGGCTAAACACCCTGGAATGAATCTGAAATAAGTTTTTATAATTAGACGTACTATCACTGGTGACAGGAAAAGTAGTCACCCATCAAACCCGTACATCATTGGCGGATCGGGTGAAGGGGGCACGTGCGCCCTACTCGATCGACACTGACGTCCCCTCAGATGGTTATGAAGCCTCACTGAAGGGTCGATGGCGCACCCCAAGAATGTCACTTTCGCCCCTTCCTGGATGTGAAGACCACGCCCCCGCGACGGATTTTGGTGCCTGATAAGTTTGCGCCTAAGTGGCGAGCCTAGCTTGTGCCCCCCTGGACAAGCTGAATCGGCTATGCCCTAAGTAGAATTATAGACGAACAATAGGACCTCCTTGGTGTCGCTGTTAGAAAATAGGCAAAGGCGAGATTCCTGAAGGGCCAACCGAAAATCGCGGGGCCAACACAACAAAACCCATTCGAGATATTTGGAGCCACCTGGCCCTGACGTGCGATGTATTAATGAAAGGTTTTTTTTTGGTGTGGAGATAGTAATTCCAGTTGAGTGGTTTGGGTAATGGTGTTTGGTCTCCTACTTGTTTTGGCTGTAATTGGGTGTGAAAACTACATTTTTAGGCTTATCGATGCACCAACTGTGAGGGTCATATGGCGTTGCCAGCTCTTTCCTTGTTGGAATGGTTTCTCGGGAGACCGTTTGATGATTCTAATGAAGGGCTGTGGCCGATATATAATCTCTTTCAATTTTCAACATCAAGGAATCGATGAGAAAGGTCAGCTAACAAATCATCGACTTTGCAGAACAGCTTGAGGCAGCAGCCTCACTACAAATTACCAAAACAAGTGGCAGAAAAGGGGGACCAGGGGGCCTGCACCCACCCTCCCCCACCTGCTTTTTTACTAGAAATTTCCTGATCTCAGTCAAAATGAGGGAAAACCTGGAATTTGTATAACCAGCCCACTGTGGAAGGCAACGTGGACCCCAAATTCGAATAGCTCTTGGTACTGACGTAGAAAGTTTGTTGTCAGCATCAGGCTGAAGTTTGGCTGGCCCCTCACTTTTTTAGCGGTAGTGATGTTTATGTATGTTACAACCAAAATAATAAAAAAGGCTAAGCACTTCACACCGCCTCACCAGCAACTAGTCTTACACGTTTTGACTACACCATGTCCCGTCTAATCCACGAACAAGCTCTAAGCGCTCACAAATGACCACAGAAATTATATACATCATACAATCTCCCAAAACTGGCTGGGGTGTGGGCTTCCGGTCGGATAGAAAATGATGTATGATTGGTTGTAAGCCAGAGTTTATCTCCAGCATTGTGTTAGTTGATGCTGAGGCGGCTTTGCCGGGATTTTGCGTAACTACGTGCTTTGTTTCATCTTCACACGATGGAGGAGACAGCCACGGATGGAACTTTTAACACAATTTTTGTGGATTGCTAATTATGCACCCGCAATAACACTAAATGATTATTATCATATGGTGTTCTGTCTTATTTTCATTAGGTGAGTTTGCATTTGTTGAGGTTTAAGTCATCTCCTGTCTATTTCACTGGGGGGGGCATTTCGGCCGACTGGGGGGCAAATGGCCCCCAGTTAACATGTTAAAAAATGGCCTGATTGCATCATGTGGGTAGGAATGTGTGCATTGTTTCTGTATGGTATATGTCAGAATGGTGAAACTTTTTGGTGGCTGGTGGTGCAAGAATTTTAGATGGCTGGTTCAACTTGTCTGGCCTGCAGCCATACTTTGCAGATTGGTCCCCACTATTTTCTCGGAGGCAGCGCTTATGTAAAACAGCATTGTCTTGTTGAATGCTGTTGGTTGAACCTGAATGGATCAGCAGGGAGCAGAGTAGGTGAAAAACAGTAAGCAGTGGTGGTAAGGTGACAATGTTGAGTAGGGTGCAGGGGATGGTTGAAAGTTTGCAAAGACACAGGGTAAAATTGCATTGTGTAGGTAGGTATCAGTATGGATGCATTTTACCCTGCATTTTACTCTGGCCTAATGATGTTTGCACCTAAGTGGATTGGTAAGGATTTTAGGTGGCTGCTGGTGTGAATTTGAGTGAGAATGTGGTATTATGGTAGTAGGCAGATCACATCTCACGGTTCAAAAGGATCACATCAGAATGTCCAAAGTTCAAAGGGTCTAATGTTCATAGCTTCTACCCCTTGAAATTTAGACCTTTTGAATAAGAAGTCCAACGTTTAAAAGGTCCAAAGAGGTGTGCTCAGATGCATGAGAGTGGGGTGCATGATGCTGCAGAGGCATGCTAAGGCACATAATAATAGGAGGAAATGAGGGTTAGGTTAGGTTAGGTTAGGTTAGGTTAGGTTAGGTTAGGTTAGGTTAGGTTAGGTTAGGTCAGGTCAGGTCAGGTCAGGTCAGGTCAGGTCAGGTCAGGTCAGGTCAGGTCAGGTCAGGTCAGGTCAGGTGTGTATGTCCTTGGTCCCTATTTTCTAGTCTGGGGATATCACCCCTCTTTCCAGAATCTGAGTGCGCCTCTGGTCTGAGTAACACTTTTATGCTACTCCTCTAACCCTCCCTCCTGTCTGTTTCACTTCTTGGGATTTTCTTGCAGAATGTGGGGATATTTCTAAAACAACCTAACCTAACGTAACCTAATCTAATATAACTTAACCGAACCTAACCTAATCCTCATTTCCTTCTATTATCATGTGTCTTAGAATGCCTCTGCAGCATCATGCACCCCACTCTCATGCATCTGAGCATGCCTTTTGGACCTTTTGAATGATGGACTTCTTATTCAAAAGGTCTAACTTTCAAAGTGTAGAGCCTATGAACATTAGACCCTTTGATCAGTGGACCTTCTGATGTGATCCTTTGAACCGGGAGATGTGATCTGCCTACTACCATAATACCTGAGAATTCTAGATTGCTGGTGCGACTTGTCTGGCCTGCTGCCATACTTTGCAGACTGGCGAGGCCACACAATGTATCACTATCAGCAGTCTGAAAGTTTTGATCATAAGAACTAAATCATTGTGCAGTCCGAGGCTACAAGCAGGAGACACTTCCAAAGCCTCCTAGAAAACACACAGGAACCCAACAAAGGCAGCACAGTAGTTAGGATTAGGCTAGATATTGGCTCGAGGAACATACTTAGAATACACTGTGAAGAACAGGCAATGCAGCACCTGCATGTGCATTTACTATTCCACCCAACAAGGGTGGTGCACTACTGGTGGCGTACTTTTACCTTTAAAGTTAAATTTTATTCAAGATTGGAATTTATTTATTTTGAGCTTGAACTTTTATAATCACAGACGACGACGAAGCCCGACGACAATCAAAACCCACGACAGTACCACCCCACCCAAGACCAAAATACCTTTACTCAGGGTAGTAGATACTTAAGCCCTAGCCCTGTTCCAGCTGTCAGCACAGTTTTGTCAGCACCAATCAGCGGGTCGCGTTGCGCCTACGTCACAGGACTGTAGCCTCTCCCCGGGAACTAGTTCTAGAGGTTTTACGGGCTGACGGCCTGCTGTTTGTGCTGATGAAAAACCGTAAGTGCACGAAGTGCAGCCTAATATTTTTTCATGGTATAAGGGTTTAATTTCCCTTTACTTCGCACAAACAAGAGGCGATTATGGCGCTGATGTTACTTTTCTGGAGGAGAGGTTAGAGGTCCTGCTGACAAAACTGTGCTGACAGCTGGAACAGGGCTCCTGTTCCACCTGTCAGCACAGTTTTATCAGCACCAATCAGCGGGCCGTGTTGCGCCTACGTCACAGGATTGTAGCCTCTCCCCGGGAACTAGTTCTAGAGGTTTTACATGCTGATGGCCTGCTGTTTGCGCTGATGAAAAATAGCAAGTGCACGAAGTGGCAGCCTAATATTTTTTAATGGTATAAAGGTTGAAGTTCCTTTTGCTTACCACAAACTAGAGGCGATTATGGCGCTGATATTTCTTTTCTGGAGGAGTGGCTAGAGGTCCTGCTGACAAAACTGTGCTGACAGCTGGAACAGGGCTTTAATCAGTTTTTTAACCTTTACTTAATCAGTTTTTAGGTACACGACTATCTTTTAGGGCCTCGCTTGCCCACGAAAACGTATTCGCGCTACATTAGTATCATATGCGCAGCGGACATGCATAATAGAGATGCCAGATGAGGTGGATGCAAGTAAAGCATATATAAACCTTGAAAATATCCTCTGTATGCCGCTCATCCGATATCTACATGTTTAGTGGAAAAGTAAATGGAAAGTTAACCCCGTCAGACCAGCAGCAATGGGCTCCCGGTTTATTATTATTGGAGGAACGTACCAAAATTTCTGATCCACAGCAGGTGCAAGTTTAGCACGAATTACCTTGAGTTCATCACAGGCACGCTCTGCTGGGCTGCACCAAGCGGACGGATTAGGATTGAGTACAAGTATAAAAATTTGGCATATTTCAAAATCTTCCCCCTTTTCTGTGCGTGTGAGAGGATACATACCCTCGCACACGCTGCGTACGCTGTCAACCCAGCATGCAATTTAGAGGTCTATCTTGGAGAATCTCCGCGCCAGCTGTTGCCACTTGACGACAACCTGGCGTTTGGCTATTTGTGTGCTACCAAACTTGGCTATTATTTCGCCAAGGATGCGAAGAATGCCAAACACTCTCTTGGCTCTCTTGGCTTAAGCTGCCAAGCCTTAGAAGAATCCGCCAATATATGGTAGTAAAAGAAAGTAAATGGTGAAATTTGGCTGCGGTGTTTTGAGCACTGCAACGCCGCGTGGGGGTCGTGGTCGGTGTATTCCGCCCCGTGACTATTTACATTTTGGAAATAATTTGGGACGTTTATTAGCTAAAAATGGGCCTTAAAAGCAGAAGCAAGGCCTCAAAGAATCCTCCTATCTTCAGCCATGACTTCGTGACGCAGAATCATGAAGACATAGTGTCTTGTATTGCTATGGTTTTCATATTAGGCCTTATGTTCCAGGTAAGAGATCGCTTGCATATTTGGGCATATGTTCGCAGATGCTTTCACAAAGTGGCATAAAAGCTTGTAAAAATCATCTTTATTATGGGAACAGCTTAATTTAAGTACTTTCATTGCAGAGTATAAAATGTTTCCAAACTTCATGGTGTTCCATATTTACCTGTCTGACCATTAAAATGTTGTAAATGGAGTGTCCCACCTTTTTAGACAATGGATTTTGAACCCGGATAACAGTTTTGTAGAGTGTCAAGAAATTAGTATTGGCATACGTGTATGATCTCACCTAGAGCTCCATCAAATTTCACATACAGTTCAGTGTTCGAATTAAAGGTCCTTACGGTTGTAATTCAAAACATCAAGTATTCCAAAATGTAAAACTCCTTCCATATACCTAGTACCAATAATTTGATCTATCCTAATCCTAATTGTATTAGTGTCTTTTATTGCTATAGTTTTCATCTTGGGCCTTATGTTTCAGGTAGAGATCTGTTGCATATTTGGGAATATCAATGGGGGAAACTGGTCAGCGTTCCCAAGAATGGCTACGTTCCCAACAATGGGAGCAATGACCCATATTTGGAAACATTTTCATCGTAGATTTAAACTGGAATTTCAGACAGCTTAAAATGAATAAAGGTGTATATGTAGCGAATTATTTCAATATGTCAGTTTCCTGGAATAAATATGAATGGCAGCCATAGGCGGATCCAGGGGGCAAAGTGGGCACGTGCCCCATAGGCGGATCCAGGGGGCAAAGGGAGTATGTGTCCCCACAATCGACCTTCGGCACCCACTGAAATGGTCACAGCGCCCCCTGAAATGTTGCTTCCCACCCTCCATCCCCCAGGATGCGAAAATCGGCTCCCACTGATAGGATTTTGCGCCCATCCAATAGGGTTTTCCAGTCAAGAATGGCGCCCCCGGGAAGGTGTCCCCCGATCTGCAATCCTGGATCCGCCTATGATAGCGGTGCAAGGATAAAGACCTACCCCTGCAAGAAGCAGGCTCAAAGGAGTAGAAGGATGCATAGGCGGGACCAAGTTTTTTTTCAAAAGGGAGTGTCATCCGAGCAGGGGGTGCCAAATTCTATCACAGATTGGCCAATTCTCACATCCAGGACTTCTTTGGGGGCTAGGGGCTCAAGCATCTCCCGCTATTGCCTTCGATCAGTCTCCGCATATGTTTTTACTACATGCACTCTGATATATTGAGGGGGAGCTTGTGACCCTAGGCAACACCTATTAGGTGGGCACAAAATCCTATTAGATTTTCGCATCTGGGGGGCGGTGGGAAGCGATATATCAGGGGGGTGCCATCAACCTTTCAGCGGGGCGCCATGACCATTTCAAGGGGCGCCAAGGGTCAATCGGGGATTTGCGTCTAGGGTCGATGGGGGAGCGCGGAGGGTTGATTTCTTACCTGATTTCTTACCTGATTGGTTTCCTTCTGGCACAGAGAAAGGAATGACAAAGGAGTAACAGAAGGACAAAGGAAACCACCCTTTTAGGCGCGCCAGTCAAGAGGCCATAGCAACGCATTTAGTCATATTAGAGGGCTGGAAGTGTGCGCGTTCCAATAGATCAGACACAAGAGCTAGAATTGGATACAACATATTGACAAGAAGCACATATAGCCTACCTAGTGAATCAAATCAAATAAGTGAGAATACAAGACCAGTACAGATCAGGTACGACTAGTTCAGGTGAACTCATAGAGCTTATCTCCAATGGACCTGGCCAATAGGCCCTTGAAAGTATGAGATCATTGCAGAAACCACTTCTTCAGGCAGGGAGTTCCACATCTGTACACATCTCATGGAGAACGAACGTTTTCTAACATCAGTGTTGGGTCTCTGCACGAATATTCGATGACGGTGACCCCTGGTCCTAGAATTGACAGACAGAGGCCCGAAGATCTCATTGGGCGACAAGCAAGACTTCCCGTTAAACATTTTCCAGCACTGTATCATATCGGCACGTGAAGTCGGCCTTGTACAGAATACAAGTCGAGGGCATGCAGGCGTTCACTATAGCTCAACAGTCCAGTCCATCTATCTGTTTCGTCCAACGCCTCTGAATGTTTTCTAGAGCGCATGTCGGTAGCGTAACCTGAGTACCATACACATGAGCAATACTCAATTATGGGGCGGATATGAGAGGTCAACAGAAAAGTATGAAATCCTTAGTACGGTAAACTGTTGACTTTAAGAAACTCTGAGCCAGGCCACCGGCCTTGTGAGTCACAGTGTGAATATGGGTGTGGAATTTGAGATCAGTGTTCACAGTGACACCAAGGTCCATGTGGGAGGATACTGTCGGTATCGGAGACCCATTTAGGTGTATGCAGGATTAAGGAAGTCATTCCGTGGTCGAGAAAATCGCATTACTGCACATTTCTTGGAATTCATATGTAGGCCCCATGAGAGGGTACGATGCAGGATGTCAATATCATTTTGAACATCCTGGGTGGAGGCGGCATGACTGCCCTGAGATCTTAGGGAATCCTCACTTACACAAGCATATATTTTCAAGTCATCTGCAAATATCTTATAGCTTGAGGTCAACTGGCATGAAATGCTATTGATGTAGATTAAAAACAGCAGGGGGCCCAGGACGGAGCCCTGGGGAACTCCGCTAAGGACATCTTTTTCAGAACTAAGGCATCCTTTTACACCTACGGTCATCTTTCTGTCAGTAAGGAATGAGGATATCCAGCGAAGTACATTTCCTTGAATTCCAAGGGAGTCTAGTTTGGCAATTATCAGGCTGTGACAAACAACATCAAAAGCCTTGCTGAAATCAAACAAGATGACATCACATATTGCTCCTTTGTCTGTCAATCTAGATACTGTTTCATATACCAGCAGCAATTGGTCTATCGTGGAGCGGCCTGACCTAAAGCCAAATTGGTGTGTAGTGAGTATATTATTACTCTCAGATAGTCTGTCAGGTGTGCGGCCACTAATCTCTCCAAGGTTTTGCAACAAACAGATGTTAGGCGTATGGGGCGGTAATTCAGGGATCATACCTAGCTCCTTCTTGAAAATTGGTAGAATAAGGGATGACTTCCAGGCAGTGGGGACTTTGCCTTCCTGTAAAGATCTACTGTATATAATGTACAATGGATAGGCAAGTTCAGGAGCACAGTTCTTTAAGAGCAGGGGATGCACACAGTCTGGACCCATTGCAGAGTTGCCATCAAGCCCATGCAACGCCTTAAGCACATTATCAAGAGTAATGGATATGTCTCCAAGTATCCCATCAAATTCCTGGTGGGCGACTGGGTCTCCTGTCAAAGATCTTGTAAAGACTGACGAGAAGGAGGCTGCAAAGCTTCTGCCATGGTTATTGGCTCGTCACTAAGTGTACCTGGTGCCAATCTTAGAGGACCAACCGAGGGGCAACCAACTTTTTGTTCTTTAAATATGTATGAAGAGCTTTAGGAGATTCTTTAAAGTGGGATATCAAACTGCTCTCATAGTTAGCTTGTGACTGGACTGCATGGGTTCTGTAGGCACGGTTGACCACTGAGAATGCTGCATAAGCAGATGAGGCTGCGTTGGAATATCGTCAAAATTTTGTCTGGCAGCTTTGTAATGGCACCAGCTTGTTGGCGCCTATGGATAAGGCTGGTGGGTGGCCTTATGGACCAGGGGGTTTTGGGTTCCCGGGGTTTCATGGGCACAAACTCATTCACGAGGCTGGTGACGACAGTAGTGAGGCAGTTCAGAGAATCTTCAGCATCAAGATCTGATAATTCATACTCCCAGTCAAATTCTCTCAATCTTGCCCGAATGGCAGGGTATCTTCCCCTCTGCCATGCTCTCTGTGGAAGGGCCGCATGCTTCCCAATGTCTTATCAGAAGAAAATATGTAGTCAAATACTAGGACGTGCCCCTCTTACCCCGCCTGGATCTGCCTACGAATGAAGCACCCCAGTAAAAATATCGAGTTGATGCATTGGCGCACCATTATTCATAAAAACACTACAGAATAATTCAAACAATCTTGGGGACAAAAACTACAGGATCTAAAAACTTTCTGATACAAATCAATATAAAACAGCTTAGAAAATGTGAAAATACCACTTTTAAGCACTCTTACTTCCTAAACAGATGAAAGGCACAGTTTTCCTCTATTTCCTCATTTGTCAGCACATGGTGGGCAGCAACTGTGTGATGCCAAAAAAAAAAATTGCAGTCTACAGTTTTGGAATTTTGTTTTTAGTCTACTATTTTTCATTGACTTTCCCCGAAAATTATAAAAAATAAGACCTGCCTGGCTGCACAGTTTCAGAGCAATATTTTCATCGTTCTTTACCGTTGGGGCTGTATCGCACAGCTTAGACAAATTTTTGAGGGAGCGTTCAAAGACAGATTTTCTAACTCAAAGTAGAACTCACCCTCAAATTTAAGAAGAGTTAAAATTGACCAGGTAGAAAGATTCCCCTTATATTTTCTAAGCTCCTGTTGTGTTTTCTGAAAACATCATTTTGGGCGTTCCCATCCTTAGGAACATGCATTTCCATTTATGGAACAAGCGTTCCCAAATAAGGCTCAATATTCCCATTATTGGGAATGTAGCTATTCTTGGGAATGCTGACCACAGTTTCCCCCACTGATATGTTCGCAGGTGCTTTCACAAAGTGGCATAAAAGCTTTTAAAAATCATCCTTATTAGGGGAACAGCTCAATTGAAGTACTTTGACTACCAAGTATGATATTTTTCCAAACTTCATGGTGTTCCATATTTATCTGTCTGCCCATAAAAGTCTAAATGGAGTGTCCCACCTTTTTAGACAATGGATTTTGAACTTGGATAATAGTTTTTGAGAGTGACAAGAAATTAGTATTGGCATACCTGTATGATCTCATGTAGAGCTCTATTAATTTTCCATACAATTTAATGTGTAGAATAGAGACCCTTATGGTTGTAATTCATAACATAAAGTATGTAATCCCTCTCCATATAGTACCAATAATTTGATCTATCATAATCCTAATTGTATGACTGTCTTGCATGTCTCATGACATATGTTAACAGTGCCATTGCTTTCGTAATGTTGATGTGTCAACCGTATGTGGCACTCTCTTGTTCAGTTTTGTGTTTATATTTGGTGCAAAGTTGAACCATGCGTGAGCCACATTGTTTTGATAATCTATGGAAATTTGTGAGCAAGGCCTTATTTTTGCTTTGTACAATGGAAGGTGTAAACTAAATGTGGTTTCCAGACTTATGCTCGTAAATAGTCTTTTTAATGACTTCAGTAAAGTTTGGGGTTGATGAATAAGATAAATGAATTATTAAAATAGCATAAATAAATGGTTTGTAGAATAATTAATTATAAAGTAATCATGAGGTTATTGTTTCCAATACACATCCAGAAAAGTAAAGTAGAATTTGGGCATGTGGCGTTCTTCTACGTCCGACCACTACCGTGCTTCCTTTGTTCTCCGCTACCTGCCTATTTGGCCCCTCCGTGGCTTGTTTACTTTTGTTTGCTGCTGCATTTACTGGTTGTGTTTCGTGATGACTTTTTTCTGTGCAATTTCCAATCTATTCCTGAATGTCGGTTAAAACACTTTATTTTTTTTATTTTTATTATTGCGGCATTATTTTCTTATTTCTTTCTCTTCTACTACCTTATTGTCCCCGGGAACCATATTGCTCAGAAGGCACCGAATTTCTGCATCGCTCGAACTTAGCTGTTCCTGCCCCCTCTCCCTCCCCCCCTTTCTTGTGTTATTTTTATACTCGCCTGATTGTATTCATACATGTTTAATCATTTTATGTGTTTGGTCTTATTCCAATGTACCAGTCCAGAAATAATGTAAGGTACAATTTTATGTGTCTTTCCACATTCTACAATACAAATTTGCTGAGTAAATGTAGCCTGTATACCCTATATTCATCCTCAAGTTTTATTGCCACCGTAGACATATCTCAGTACTCCAAGTGATGGTTACTTGGGCAATCTTCTTGTAGTTTTTGTAACTTTTTCACTACTCTGTGCAATTAATCTTGCACCTCTTTTTTCACAATAAAGCTTAAGCTACACAGGACATATTTTGATTTATTGTTTTCCATTGCTTTCTTTTTAATTTAAATAATTTTTCAGTTTCCTTTTTACTTTCTTCTCTCTCAAGGTTTCATATTTTCTCTTTTTTACTCCCTCATCACACCTGTTAATGGAATTATGTAACAAAAAAAACTTCCAAATAATATTTTTATCATGTCATGGACCCATATGAATTGCAATAACAGCCTGACAGCAGGATCGGTATGTCCATAAGTCATGTTCAAATTCAGGGGTAGTGCCAGCTAGGGGCAGGTGCCCCACCTGCATCTTACCTTCCTGGGCCCCAGCAAACTGCTCACTGAGCAATGAGCATGGACCTTTTTAGGATTTCAAACATGGAGGGAGAGGCACCTGGTCAGAGGGTCTTATTTGAACCTATGTTTTACAGTCCAGCCAATCAGAGGGCACACAAGCCCATCACTGGAATGTCAATGCTTGTATCATAGGGGAGGTGATCCCTTCCAGAGGGAGACCAATGTCATATCAGTGAGCTTGTTTGGAGCCAGCATTCATCTATCTTGATTTGCATACAACACTGTGAATAGCCCTGTTCTCAAGGAGAATATAAATCTGGGTACCCCAGTTAAAGCAAGGGGAACCCAGGAGGAATGAGTCCCCTGATTCAGAACTCTACGCCTTTAAAGGGAATGTGGCACCTTGGTCGAATCCTGGAATTTAGTGTAATTAGGCGTACTTTTAGTAAAAAATAATGAACCCACTCATGATTTATCTGAAAAAATGAACAATAAGCTCAATATTTGGTTTTTAAAAATACTCCTCTAGTAAAAGAAATAAATATCAGCCTGTGGATCATGTCACGATCTGGCAACCACTACCATACTTGAAACGCTTCAAGGGCTTCGATTGGCTGATGCTCATCGTGACGTCAGCATATGTCGTCACACCAGTAGCTCACAACAATGGCCGCCGGCGACGGGGGGCTGGGGGACTGGTGTCAGGTAGTTTTTAGCTTTTTTCTACGGAAATATCGAGTTCCAAGTCAAATGAAATATGGAGTACCGGGTTTTCCGACCTGCTTTACACCTTGGCTGTCTCAGTTAAAATCACGTTGTGAAGGTGCCACATTCCCTCTTCAGTCCACTATTCCCGCTACTCCAATAGTACATCCTGAATTTACCCATGCTCTCTGCCCCCTGGCATGACTCAGCCCCGTCTTGAAACACTATCCCCCCAGGATGCAAGAGTCGGGGTACCCTCGACTTTCCAAACATACAACATGAATAGTTGCCATCTGACCTGCAAAGGCTCCTCGAGACACCTCTACTTTTATGTAGCTCCCATATATATTACTTGACAAATTCTACTTTTATGTCTTCCTGATGTACAAAGTCTGTATAAAAATGTCCTGAATCTTGAATCAATCGACTGCTCACCACCTTTACCACTCCAGTGATGACTACAACCACTGTGTCACACTCATGATCAAGAAGTGGAACAGTGAAATAGTGCTCCAGGACTTAAACAAGATTTTTCGTTCTTGTTTTCACCTTGAGAAGACGAATTATCACTTCTCCACCACGTTTATTCGTTTTTAGAGGACATTCATAGCCTATTTTAAGTTGACTTGGCTGTTGTAGGGCTGTTGTGTAGCAGATGTTTTACTACTGGATCATATGTAGCGATAGATCTCGCAAGCGTTGCATGGCCTGCGGGAAATAGGTACGGCAAGGGTCATCACATTTTGTACGTTTTTATGAACCTCAATCCCTCCAATTATATGCTAAGGAACTAATAAAATTATGCATGAAAAGTCATGATAATAAAAAGAAGGAAAATGCATGAGATTCGTATAGGTAAATACAGACTGTGGTAGGGAATCAATAGGTGGGTACTTCAAAATTGGTCTGTCAATTGACAGCATATGGAAGCGTTTTGTGTTTCTCTTGTAATTTGGTATGGTGTGGAAAATAGTTTCCATATAACTTCAGCGTGACATTGATTGTCGGTGATACACTCTGAACTGAATAAAGCATTGCAGGCCGAGCCCTTCTGTGGTGAAAATCGCGTGCGGTACTGATTTCTGTAATGGACGCGGATTAGAAGCTGTATACAGGCATGAGTATTTCTCGCTTGCTCTGACTGCTGTTGTGATTTCAGACCACATCTCCTCTAGCTACCAAGTTCATCGCGCTTCAGCACAATGTCACCATCGAGGCAGAAAACGAGCCCACGCAGTTTCTCTACACAAATGGAGTGCAAGACCTCTGTGTCATCTTCTTCTACTTCCTCATCTGTATCGTCATCCATGCCATTGTTCAGGAGTTCATCATCGATGTAAGTTTGGTAGCTTCAGGATGGCCTTTATCCAGCTTGATTTTTGCAATGAATTTTAGCACGTGTGCCGTGGCTTTTACGAACTCAAATTTTACGGTTCATTGATTAATGTAGTAACTTTTTACATGATGTTAATTCCTGTGATATGCAAAAATGTTTGTCGTTGGTATCGTAACTTTTTATTAACGGGGAAAGTTTCATAACTTTAGGCCTTTTCTCTTCATGCTGCTCATCAAGTCAAATCAAGATGAAAGTTGTCTATCGCAGAACATCATATACCGTCATATCACTGCTATTTCATTGATTTTACCGCCACTGCCGTGTACATGCGCGATTGAGCCCGATGTCACGATCTGCAGAAAATCAACAAGCGTCTGCACCTGAGCAAGACGCGACACAGCCGCTTCACAGAGTCCGGCCAGCTGCTCGTCTTCTACCTTGTCTCGGTGGCGTGGGGAGGACACATCATCTTCAGGCTAGTTCCTGGGAGAGCGTAACCTGCAAGATGTTGTGTTGTTTTACTTTTCACGGGTGATTGTCATTTCACTGCAATATCAAAAAGTGTTTTGGCCCAAATCTGCGTCGAAAAAGTGTTATTTCTGTGTCTACAATACGTTGTTCGACATCCAGCATTTCACCGTTTAGAAATAGAACTTAATTTGTCCTTCCGGATTGGTTGAGCAGTTTCCCTGCGTGTAAATTAACCTCTTATGCTGCTTTTTCCGTGTTCAACCAAAAAACGGTATTCTGCAGGGAGCACATATTGACAAACGTCACATCACTATGGGAAGGCTATCCAGACAGCCACACACAGATGGTGTTCATGTACAAGTTCTTCTTCGTGACGCAAATCTCCTACTGGCTGCACACATTCCCCGAGCTCTATTTCCAGAAGGTTTGTATGGCTGCTTTCCCATCTGCGGGGCTTGACTTTTATCCGGCTGTCTAGCTATTTGCTCAATTTTGTCGATTGAAGTGCAGGTTTTTGTAGAGGGTCGAAATTGTCCAGAATCATCTTAAGCTTGCTCAGTCCTTGAAACCTTTGTGAAGAGCAAAGTATCAGATGTCTACGTCCTCAATTCGTATTTTGTCATACGCGAAATCTTTTCTCACGTCTGGTTCGGTGCTATATTTTGGGAGAGACTAGCTTTCTTCAGCCCGTGTTACGCGTCGCTTGCTGTGTGACCGCGCCAGTTTGAGCAGCCGTGGGACCTGTGCGTGTTCGCTCTGCCAGGTGCGGAAGGAGGACTGGCCTGCACGGATTCAGTACGCCTCTCTGTACCTCGTGTTCATTACCGCCGCCTACGTCGCAAAGTAAGTCCACGATGTACCTTGCTCATAGGCACAGTCTCCATGTCAGATCCCGCACCCATCTCTTTACATTGTGTTTATTACTGCTGGTTTTAGGCAGCAGTAATTAACACTTATAAGTCGCAAGGAAAATACTCGCCTGCTTCGTTCTTAACAGGATTAGCATTGGACAATTTTTTGCCCTTCCCCCATATGAATCATGGGTTGTTTAAAACTAGGAAATTATTTAATATTGATGTGAGCTATATTCTATGAATACAACAAGCGGAACTTCCGCAAGTTTTCGTATGCATTTTTTAATATTAAATAAATTCCAGCTTTTATACTCATTCGGAGCAACGTAGATCTGTGTCGAATGTATCTTTTGAAATTGTGAATCCATTAGGGATGCTAATCAGTTTTGACAAAACCAATGTGGATTACTCTGAAATAAATAGCAATACAGAAAACAACGGTATAAATGCCTCAAATTCGTGCCACACGTTTGTGCTATGTGACCTAATTTTCAGAATAATTGCCTGCACTGGATGTATAAAACATAAATAATGTGTCACCGGTTTTATGCTTCGTTTTTTTCTGATCGCAGTCAAACGCAATGGCTCCCTCTACTGAAGTCGCAGATTTTGTCATATTAGATGTTAAGCATTTTCCGACCATCGCGCCGTATGAAAGAAACCACCAATCCAATTTTCTTTGGGGTTTTACAGTCAGGCGAAGGAGTTGCAATCAGTGCTTGTTTTCTCCATTTTGAATGACGTGGCGTACATTAACTATTGGATAAAATGTAACTAAGGCAACTGAGACACCAGTTGTCTACACTGCTGACCTCACGCGGTCTCTGCAGTTGACCAGTGTCGGCGCACAGCTGTTGGCCATGTCGCCCGCCGCCTGTGCCCCGCTGTCTGGACCTGTTGCCTCAGTGAGGCGGTGTCTGACCGGCAGTCTGACGCGTGTGGCGCTGGTGCTGATGGTGATCCACTACACTGTGGAGGCGGTGGTCCACGCCGCCCGGCTTCTCCACTTCGCCGACAAGACTGAGGCCGCCGGCAAATGTGAGCCACAGCTGAGTCTGGTGATGATGAAGAGAAGACGCGCGGTAGGCCATACTCGGAATCGATGCTGTAGCGCAGACATCTCATTTGGCTGGGGCTTGTATGGATGCAGGCTGTGTCAGCTGTGGAGTGGCGGGTTGTGTGTTCGTGCTCTATGGATGCCAGCTGTGAAGTGGCGGGTTGTGTGCTGGTTCTCTGTCCGGTGGCGCCGTCGGCTGATCGGACCGTTCCACCGGCAGGTTTCCTGCTGTTTAACGTGCTGTTTATCATCGCCCGTCTCTCCACCATCGTTATCTCGGTGCTGACCTTTTGGTACGGACTGGCGATGAGCGAGAACCAGGGACTGGACCTGGCCACCGGCAACTTCAACACCTACCTCGTCAGGTGAGGCTGTGGAACTCGCCGCCCACCTCATCCGAACTAATTCTGCTGTACAGAAAGACTGACCCGCGAATGGGGATGTTTGAACGATATGTAAACAGAACGGATATGTGGAAATATCAAATTGACCTCCATGTGAAATGCACGTATGTGCTAAATGTCTGTTTTAGTTCCCGTACGGTGTTTATTTCTATATTAGGGATTGTATTAAACTTATCCTTCATCTGGTGTTTTCTCTACATTTGTTATATGTTATTATTTCAAAAGCTGCATGGCAATATTTTTTATTCATCTGCCAAATGTTTTTTAATGACACCAATATTGGGATAAGCATGTGGTTTTGATTCCCACCTTCATTATTTTCAATGATAACTTCCCCAAAACCACTTCAGTCTGGAAGTGCACCAAGGTGTCTCATTCCCTTTGAACGAGTTACAAGTGTAACAGATCGTAGAGCAATATAGATGTGTTTAGAGCAGTAAATGTATGTTGTGACATTTTGCTTCATCGGATAAAGTGTTCGCCCTAAATGACGCCCGCATTTTTTTGTGACGCACATTGGTCGCATGCCGAAATTCAGTCGTTAGAAGCTGGCGCCGTCAAAGATCAGCCAAAAATGGTGGTGACTGTTTATATGCGTTTCCAGCTAGGTCACCTGTGTAGCGTACCAATCCTTGTCAAGCCTTAGCCTGGGGATATCAGTTTTAGCTAGCAAAACTACGAGCAGTATTTCGGGTTTCTGATTCGTCTCTGTTTTGCTTTCTCCATGGTAGCGCGAGGCAGCGCTGCCGCTAGTCTCCGCGTTTATTCTGAGCTCAGCTATACGTTTTAGACGGAAGTGGCGACGCTCATCTCAACCATGTGAAGTGTGAGGTTTTTTAATGAGAAGGTTGAGGGGGTGGGATATGATATTACTACAGACTGTTGGTGATATTAGCTTGGTCTTTGTATCATGCGGTTGAATCAGCTTATTGTGACCACGTCTTAGACGTGCTTTTTGTCACGTATCAACGTCACTTCTTGCAAGATCTTCCAGTATCACCCTGAAGAAGCGATTCTATAGAATGTTCTCTTTTACAGAGAATCTTTCTTTTTATCATTTATTGTAGAATTTTTGTGTATTCATACTTCTCAGTATACGTACTTACTCTCAGTTTTCATACATAATCCTCTCTCCAAAGATTGTACATTGTCTTGTATTTTCACTCGGAAGCAACCACAACAGGAATGTTGCAGAACATAGCAAAGCAACAGGTTTACAAAGCTAGCTCTGCAGGTTCTTTAACCAGTGGTTTGTTAGCGTCACGTGCTTTTTTGACCCTGTTCCAATTCCTCAAATTCTAAATCATGCAAACTCTGACAATCTTGATTTCTTATTCGTTCCTTTTAGGATGTCAAAATCCAAGATTTGAGATAAAAATTGGTCAAGTCCGGATATGGCTTTCCACGTAAAGTTGTCAACTCCAGGACTTTTCCTCAGTCCTTTCTACCCCGTTACCAGTAACCAGTTAAACCTCTTTCAGATGTATGTGACCCGTATTTTTACGTACCTAGCATTGCGTATCTGACCATGGATTTGATGCAGCCACTATGTCGGTGTCAGTAGTACTAACGGGTTGTTGTGCGTCCGCAGGGTGAACTGTCTAGCGGGCATCTGCCTGCTGCAGGCCTGGCTGATGTGGCACTTCATCACCTACCACCTGAGGCGCATGCGCGAACAGGCTGCCCTCAAACCCGCCGTCAAGAAGCCGGCCGCGGCCAAGAAGGAAAAGAAGCCCAAGGAAAAGAAAAGTGAGTGGCAGCAAATGTAGCAAACATTTTTGTTGCGGGGTTGTTTATTCTCACTCTCTCTCTCTCTCTCTCTCTCTCTCTCTCTCTCTTCTTTTTCTCTCTCTCTCTCTCTCTCTCTTTCTCTCTCTCTCTCTCTCTCTCTCTCTCTCTCTCTCTCTCTCTCTCTCTCTCTCTCTCTCTCTCTCTCTCTCCCCTTTATTATTTTCTTTCTTTTTCCACCGTCGCAACCTCCATTTCGCTTTTAGATGCGGATGTCCCTCGTCTAGTCTTTGAACTCTGATAAGGCCTAGTGCCAATAACGAATACCCTCATGCTCCTCTTGTCAAGATTCTCTTACTAATGTGTACACGTGGTCATTTTGATTACTCGACGTATTGCCCGCGGCCCATACTCATTGCTTCTAACCGCCTAATGTTGCTTTAGGACGTCCACTATTTGCATGCACTTCTCAGGTCATATCGCTGGGTCTCAGAATATTTAAAAATGTCACGCATTCTCACTGGATTGTGGTCTTATGGCATGGATAACATGTAATTGCGCTTTTAGATTGTCCGTTGTCCGCCAGAGTGACTTGTGGCTCCTGATTGTAGTCGTTCAGTCAGTATTATAGAGCCTTTGTTTTCTGCCCACTCGTTACGTCCACTCTTCTCTCCTGTAAAGTTTTGGGTGTCATGCCGAACAGTGGAACAATTGCCCAGTTAGCCCATAGCGTACCAGCATGCTAACAGCAACTAGCATGGTAACCGCAAACAGCACTCATGCAGTGAAATTGGCAATAACCTAGGACAACGTTGATAAGGTCCCATTTTAAGTCAATTGCATTTTTCGTTGCTGGAAAAATAAGTGCTCCCGCCCGGGTGGGCAGTCTTTAGAGGCTCTCTCTCACGGAGACTTTGGTCACGCATGAAATATGGGATAAAATGTTTCTGGGTTTAATTGATCTACATTAGGCAGACCATAGACGGATCCAAGATTGCCGATCGGGGGATAGCGCCCTGTGCACAACGTCCCCCCCGCATGGTTGGAGGGCGCTATCTGGACCAGAGGGACGCCACTTTTGGACGGCAAAACCTCTCAGGTGAACCCTAAATCCTACCGTGGGGGGCATCAATACTCGCATCCCGGGGGAAAGTGGCATTTCAGGGGTGCGCCATCGACCTTTCAAGGGGTGCCGAAGGTGCTCCTTGCCTCCCACTGGATTCTGCTTTGAGGCAGACGCTGTGTTGCCCATGACAGCGGAGGGATTGTTTTGGTTAGAGTGTCTATTGGAGCACCGAGCACTTTAGAATATAAGCTATAAGTTATGTAGGATGTTGTAACAATGGCAAATACGGGAGGAAACCCTTTCTATTCTCCTGTTTAAGTGCGAAAAAGCATGGCATTGTTCCTAGAACTGTTTTGCCCTGTAAAGGCGGATGTTTTAAAATCGGTATCGTGGAGGGTTAAGGACAGCACACCCTGATGTGACGGATGATCACGTGTGTCTGCATATGTTGTAGTGGCCCTTTATGGCGTGGGAATCCGCTGAGGACCATAGTTTGCGGCTCACCCCGATGTGAAATATCTTTCGGAATTCTGCAAAGGCATAGCCAAATACATATATACATTGCTTCAGCTAATCTAAAAGACACTAGGAAACCACCTACTTGGGTTTTTCTTGATTCTACTGCAGTTTTATGAGAATATTCCAAATATGTATTCGGCAAAATCCGTTCGGCGCCGTTTTTAGTCATCAGGTGTTTTACAAAAAGAGTTTACTCCAGCACCTCCTAAATACAGAACAAAGAAGTACCAGGTTGGTTCCTTTTTTAACCACCAAAGTGCTAAGAATCCAATTTGTGTATACAAATATATTTATTGTTATCGTAGCGTGTACAATTTCGGAAAAAAACTGCAACAGTCTTAACACAGAAGCCAATGGTAGATAGTTTTGAAATATGGCATTGGCGTGAACTTTTCTTGCAAGGTATATTTGGTCAGCTATTAAAGTAGCATGCTATATGATTTATATTTCCAAAAAAATGTAATAGCGCAAAGAATGTCTCCCAAATCTAGCTCCATCAAAGTGGCGACAAACTCCATATTTCGAGGGAGATAGTGTTAGAGACTGCGCCTGACCAGACTCCGACTGAGCTTATCTATCGCTAATCTACATCTGGGTGGTTTGTCGATCAAGTAATCGCGGCCGGAGTGTAAAGCTTGCAGAGGCGTTTCTTACAGCTCACCTCTGAAGGGCGGTACAGTGAGACTCGCTTATGGGCAAGACTATGCCGCTGTGGCGCTACCTCGAAGTCATGATTGTATGTCTGGGTCTCATGAGCTTGGATAATACAGCATAACATATTTTGAGACATGCGCTAGAATAATCAGGAGTCCTTGTTTTGAATATGGTAGAAACTTCCTTCGTTTATGCGTAATGCCTGATGACAACGATGGGACGGATTCTAGCCTCCGGCGAGTGGCTGTTAGATAAAAGGTTAAAAGGAAAGCAGCAAATGGAGTAAGATGCCTCCAAAGGCAACTCCATGCAGCAAGACTTAAAGGGATTGGCTCTACATCCTCTCTAAGATGCCGAAAAACAGAAAGGAAATTTTCAAATTCCAAAAAGGGCGCAAAACAAGGATTTTTTTCAGATTTCGTTTTTAGAATCTATGATGAACATGTATCAGAAACAAATAAAACCCAGAAAGTCGTATCCTGAATGTGTTATAAATTAGCTGAAACAGCGTGTAAGGGGAATAAAACGACAACATGTAAGAGGAGGTTTCCTTTCGAAAGATGAAATGATGGATCCCGTGGATATGAACCAATCATTTTTGCTCGAGTAGACATTGTGGATACCCAGTGCAATTTTCGATCCTACACAAGTCTTGATTTGGGTACTGTGCCGAACAAAATCTTAGTTTGTAAATATTTAGTCTTCTGAACGTTTTCTTATAACACAAGTGCTTGGTTTCATTTTCTGCCTTCAGCTGCCCCCGCCCTGCTGTGCCGGTCCACTGTGAGGCTCTCGGGAGCACATCTGGGCGGCAGATTGCGGACGGTGTGGGTATGGGGCCGCCATTTCTTTAGTCTAAAACCTTGTCTGTTACTTTATATTTTTGGGTAGTGTTTCTATGAATCGTCGTTATTTATTTATGGATTTATCTTTCCAATTGTTTACATTATTCTCAGGAATTTCGTTTACGTGTTTGCTCTCTGTGAACTTGCCTTTTGGGTCTTAGAGCATGAGCTACGCACCATGTGGTGATGGTAGTCCTGCGTCGTCCACGCCTCATGACGGAGGCATGGACAGTGATCCGTGGACATGGGCGCGTGCGGATCACGGCCTCACGTCGTCCCAGCATCTGAGTGCTGGTCACTCCTGGGGATTAGGCATTGTGGCTAATCCCATCGTTAGCCTCGGTGGCTAACTCTGCTGTGCTGCTCCTAACTGTTTTGCTCTAACTCAAAAATAGATATCAAGCACTTAGTGAAGTTTCAATGGTCCTCCGGGTTTGAACTTTGGCATAAAATTTGAGACTTTAAACTGGAACAGGTACCATGACGCCTGTGCCAGGACCTATCTAGTCTCCCCGTGGTTCCGTAGTCGCTTCGTATTTCTGTGGTGTAGATCTAGTGCCTGGCCTGGACGCTAGGCGTCGCTCCCCGCTGGGATGCTCGTCTCCGGGGCTGTTTCTGCATGTGCCTCCTGTCTCTCGTTGCAGCGTAGTGTTCCCGCCTGACGCCCAGCCTCTCTTCGCCCCTGCAGGCAAGAAGGTTCAGGACGAAGACGTTTCTGAACTGCCGGAAGTGGACCAGAACACCAAGAAACAGCTCCGTCAGCGCAAGTGAACCTTCCAGCAAGCTTCAACGCGGCTATGAGACGCGTGTCCTGGTCCCTGCATTCTATTTTTTCCAGATGAAACGTGTAGGGACCATGACAAATGCTTATTATCACTGCTTGCGACTGTTGAGTGTTTGGAAGCGTTGCGTTTCGGAGCTGGGACTGAGATTTCGGGTTGTTTCAGTGCGGGCGGCTCCGCGACTGTACATAAGTGGATTCAACCGGTGGTGGTTCCATTTTCTTTGCCAACACGTGTTTCTATCACGTGACCATTTTCGGGGATACGGTGCGCCAACTGGAGGCAGTCCTTCCGAGTGTAGTGGGGGCGCGGTGCGAACGTGTAGTGGGCCACCTTGTGGGTTTTATGGGAATCTGGGTCGCTGTGGCTGTTGGAGAATGAGTGCTTTCGACGTTTTGGGTCGTGGATGTTCACGTCTGAACTGCATGCCTGCCATGTCGCTCATTTCCTATCTTACCCCAAAATCAAGTTACAGGGCCCACAGAGGCACTGCGAGCTTTGCATCGGTGCGTCGTCGTCATGACAAAAGTTGTCTATGTGTCGTACTGTTTTTGTGCGGATATATGCGGCTATTTAATACAGGTTCTTAGAGACAAAAACAACGGAAGAGCGGTTTGTTTCTTCAGAATAGTTCTTCGTCAGGGCAGTGAATGAAAGCAGTGCTAAGCAAGTTCGCACACCCACGCTACGGCGGATTTCGACACGAGAAATGTGCAAATGGTGCAATTGTTAGGGCTTCGACACGCGAACAAGTGATGACATATAGCGCCTACTCATGGCCTGTTGCAAGGGGTTCCAGGGATAAGAAAGCACTTCACCAATGGACCTGCCAGGATGGGAATACCAGGCGCTTATGTTGTGTGGGAAAACGGTGAAAGAGGATCGACCGCGGCAAGATCCATGGGGGGATGACTGTGGGCGACAGGCGGTCGCACGGGGCGGCACCCGATGCATATGCGTCACGCTTGCGCGAGAGCGAGGGTTAAAGGGAATGTGGCACCTTGGTCGAATCCTGTAATTTAGTGTAATTAGGCGTACTTTTAGTCAAAAATAATGAAACCACTCATGATTTCTCTCAAAAATGTACAATAAGCTCAATATTTGGTTTTTAAAAATACTCCTCTAGAAAAAGAAATAAATATCAGCCTGTGGATGATGTCACGATTGGCAAACCTACTTGAAACGCTTCAAGGGCCTCGATTGGCTGATGCTTATCGTGACGTCAGCATATGTCGTCACACCAGTAGCTCACAACAATGGCCGCTGGCGACGGGGGCTGGTGTCAGGTGGTTTTAGCTGCGACGGGGGGCTGAGGGGGGCTGGTGTCAGGTAGGTTTTAGCTTTTTTCTACAGAAATATCGAGTTCCAAGACAAATGAAATATGGAGTACCGGGTTTTCCGACCTGCTTTACAACTTGGCTATCTCAGTTAAAATCACGCTGTGAAGGTGCCACATTCCCTTTAATCACCAACACGAGCTGAATAAGTTTGATGGCTCGAGGTTTTGGTGGGAAGGAAGGGAATATTTACATTAAATTCAGACCGGAGTGAATTCAACTTATAGCAAAAAATTGTAACCTCAGCTCCCGAGAAATTCGATATTGATTAGCTTGGTGCTTAGGTGTTTTAATTCAGGAGGCCAAATTGCGTAAACTTTCTTGCTACTTATTTAATGAAATCAGCGGAGAAGTAAGACGAAGAGGAAACCAATCAACCTCGGCTTCGCACGTGAGCGGAACCGGAGCGCCTATTCCTCCTCTCGTCTCATATGAGTTCCCTGCGGCACAGCGTGATGCTGTGGTCGTTTCGATTTTGAAGGTTGGAAAATCCGGCCTAGACCCTCTCGGTTTCAGACCAGTATCACTCATTTTATGCCCCGGAAAACTTCACAAATGGTTAATGTGAGACTTATTTGGCATCTGGAAAGTGGTAGTATTCTAAACACCAACCATGTGACATCCTCAAAGGTAGCGCAACAGTTAATCAACTCATCTCACTTGACAGTGACTTTAATGTGCATTTAAGGAAAAACATGTCAAGGCAAGATTCTTTAACCTTACCGCCGCCCTTGGCATTCTTTGGAAAACACTTAGATAGGGCATTCATGGCCAGATGGATTTCTTTCTCAAAAACTTTCTCAGCGATCGGACTTCCCGTGCCCGTGTAAGAGTTTACCCCGACGTAGTTAACCAAGTGGAGGCCATTCCTCAGGGAATTCTAAGCACTGGCCTCTTTGTTTTCGCGGTTAATGACCCAACTAAGCTCTACACCACCAATCACCATCTATAAGTAGCTTTCTGTTTTATGATGACGTTGCGATTCGGACAACCTCGTCGACATTCTCTTCGCTCGAACCCCAGCTCCAGTTCGGTCAAACGTCTGAGGCATTGAGGCGCCAGGTACGGCTTCTCTTCCCAGCCGGCTAAAACAGTACGGATACACTTCTGTAGGAAACGTCGAGCTTGTCCAGACCAACGTGAAGTTAATCCAATCTTTTGTCCACATTCAGCAACGTTTCGCGATTTTTTATCAGCATCTGGGCCACACTTAGCAGACCTTAAAAAGTTTCGGATGAGGTCTTTAAGGCTTTGAACCCACCTAAATTTGTACTGAGGACATCGTATGGGGCTGAAAGGAGGGCTCCTCTTGTCCTGTATCGCTCTCTCCGATCAAAGATGGATAGGCTTGTTTTTATACGATTCTCCATCTGATCGTGCTTAGCGCCCCGACAAGCGGCCTGCTTGTCGGGGCAAATGGGCCACCGTGCCGCAAATGGGCCACCACTCGCGCCATGGCACGGTGACGCCGTTTAGTACAAATATACACATATAATCTGGCTCAATCAATTTCGAGGACACCCGACATAACCGACTGACTTCTCGCGCCGATGGATCCAGCTAGTCGCAGGTGTGAAGGAGAGACTGCCGTTTTGGGTCTGCGTGAGATATCTAGGAGAAGATAGTGCATGGGCGCCGAAAGCGGGGGGACGCGCCCCCCCTTGTTGGCTAACCAGGGGGACGCCCCCAAAAAATGCTGGGTCAATCGTCAATATTGCTATCAGGTACCGAATATGCCAAAAATTCGCCTCCCCCCGTCAGCACCAGCCCGGCTCCGTCTCCCCCGCGAAAATTCCGTGGCGGCGCCCCTGAGATAGTGACATACGACAACGCGTCATTGCTTGGGATGAGTAGTTGGACCTCCCTCATTGGGAGGTGGTTGATGTCGAGACAAGCACAACGCTCGCTGGTCGTGTCAAATCTGGTGCTGCCCGTGTCAAAATACAATAAGTGCTTAGGACAGCAGTTACATTTACAGTTGGGCCTAAGACGGGGATGGGGCATTGTTGGTAATGGGCCGTTCATAAATTACGTCACGCTTCTTCGAAGTACTTTGGATCCCCTCCCCTCACCTCACGACACGTCACCTGTCGGCCAGCCCCCTTCCCCCGCCAGAGTGACGTAATGTATTAAAAAAATGTGGCCCCTCTTTTTCGATATGCTTTCGACTCCGTTCCTCCTCCACGGCATGAACCGTCACTTTTGAGGGTTTCTCCTCCATGTCATGGCGTCACTTAAAAACCTCATTCAGGGGAAACCGGGGCAGCACGGGTACCCAAAAGATGGTGTGAGTTTCCGATGGCTAAATTGTCTTGTTTCGTCCCCACTTTTGCTGTAGAATTACTTCAGACATTTATCTCAAACCGTGCAAGCAGCCATGTGTCTGCAATTCTTATTTAAGAATGTGAGTTGAGTTAAAAAAGTGGCAAAAGTCTATTTCACCCCACCCTACGGGGTAACATGGTTACCAAATGGGGCAAGATGGTCATACCGTTTGGAATGAAATTTCAGCGCAAATACGATAGCTAATTACGACATTTTTATGCCAATAACACAGTTTTTACTTTACATGGTAACGGGTCCAGCATTTTCTGACTTGATGACAAGGGGATTGAACCTTTCTCACGATTTATTATCGAGGTCAAAATGTAATCGGCTGTCGTAGAACCGTAGCAGTCAAACAAAATCCCCAAAAATTCGGCGGAAAAAGACCGCACCGTGTAATAACACGTTACCTTTGTTCACCCTCCCCCTCCCCCACATCACGGCACGTCACGTTTCGCCCGATCCCCCCTCCTCGGAGCGTGACGTAAATTATGAACGTCAAGACGTCAAGGACATTCTCGGTCCCTTCGCTTGCATTGGTTTTCACATCTGGGTTGATTGCTATTTGTATTATATGGAAACATGTTTTGTTATATTCACCTACTCACTGAGACATCCATCCGAAATGCTCCAAGAGGCATCCAGGCATTGAATGCGTTTATCCAAGTGATAGGCTTCTCCGAAGAATGCGGTATTACCTTTCACGCTTGAATCGAGCTGACAGTAGCGTGAAACTATCCCGGGTGTCTAGCCGCGTTGAAATAAGCGAGAATGAGGCAGCAGACGCTGCAGAAAAGCCTGCCTCATGCAGCCATTGTGCACGCCAACTTCTCATCCCAGCCCGAAACTTGTGGTCACATTTGTCTGTACCTGCATCTGCGGAATTAGTGGCAGTACCAATGGAGGACATATGCGCCCAACAAATGGACCGTAATAAAACCCGAGGTTGGTGAGTGGCGCTCATCATCACGGCGATTTCGGCGCGAGAAGGCCGCGTTATGCTGACTGCGCACAGGTCATGCCCTAACGATACATCGACACCTCCATTGCGGGGAAAACCAACTTACCCGCGCAACCCAGAATCTCTCGTAGTCCACCACGGCACTGCTGTCATCCCGCGACAAATTGTAAGTACCAGGTACTTTGGCTCACGACTACAAGCACTGATGGTTAGTGAATTGGTTGGTCTGTACGCTAATATGACTGGACCAATCCTTGGATTTCTCAAAGCTATACATTTCACTGTAATGTATGACACCGCATGAACGATCCGCGCACGGGGAAGATCTCGTGCTCCAAGCTCTCTACTGCTTAGACCATTGAGTTGACAGTTCTTTATCCCTGACAGGTAACATTCTGTCATTAAAACCATGCGTTCAGTCAGTGGTGCAGTCCTCCAAACCCCTCCCAACAGGGTGAGCGTTGGCGACGGCGTATAACCTTGGTAGATGATACGTTGTTAAAACCCAAAAATCATTATAAGTAATGCAATGAGCGCTATATGATCTAACGGACAAAGGTTGGCGCGCCCTTAAATCAATTAACTAACTCACTCCGTATAATCGGATTGACTTGACCCGGATACCGCTGAATCAGTAGGTATCTGTCTAGGATTAGTCTATTTCTGCTACATCACGGCGGCGACATTTAAAACCGCCTGTTTTCTCGTTTGTCCTGATAATTCAGATTAAAAAATAGTATTCATATTCAAATATATATATATATATATATATATATATATATATATATATATATATATATATATATATATATATATATATATATATATATATATATATATATATATTTCGTAATGCCGGTACAATTCATGCAAAAAAATGGAACAAAAGAAACCATGGATAAAAACCCAATTAACCACAATAGTCAAGACTCGTCCCAGAAAATCCTCAGTCACATACCCAAGAATCTGAGTGCTATGCAGAAGATAAAGTCTCAGCGCCCCACCGGCGGGGGACTTCTCCCCGTGCCTGCGCCCAGAGAGAGAGAAATGGTAAAAAATGAATGGGGGCAGGTAGAGAGCATGTGGGTGACGTTTGTACCTACATCACGATGTCCGGGTTAGCAGGCACTTGCACCAGCTACCGAGACCCACGACGGCCGCAGTGCCCGTCCAGGTGTCGCCGCGCCGTCTCCAATGTCGGCGATGTCGCAGACGCCGGTGTCAGGTACTTGCCTTCCGCCCGCGCGTCAAACGACAGACTTGGAGCCGCGCCATGGGGAACTGCTTCTCCATGGTACCATCTTGGTGGTATTCAACTCGCACATGAGGTCAAGTCTAGGGCGAAAGCCCCGCCCCGTCTCTGGCGGTTCTCGGGCACCGTCCTCCACTGATCTCCTGCTTGTTGGTAAATGAGATCACTTCCAGCAAGAAAACTGTCCTCTGCCCTTAGTCCCTGTACGAACAGCTTCTCTGCAATGCTGCCAGCACTGTCCCCAGACCCACTCCTGTCGCTACTGTCACCAGACTCACTTCTGTCGCTACTGTCACCAGACTGCCTGAGGTACCACCTCTTCGCCGGCTCTAGTCGTGCATGCGTCCGAGACTCCAGCTGCTGTCTAGGTGCACCCTCCAGCACTCGGCGGGCGCCGTGATGTCGCGCGGTGCCGGAAGTAGCTAGACGTCGCCGCTGCCTCCTGTGGTCTTGACAGCAGGCCGGGTGCTGGATCTCTGAGCTGCGCTGGGCCGGAGGTTGATGACGCCGGAGCCGACCCTGGTTGCCTTTGAAGCCGATGCTGACCGGCGTAAATGCGCCTACACCCGGTCCCACTTCGGACAGTTGTCAGTAGCATAAGTGTCGCCACCGGCAAAAAAGTGGGGGGCCAGCCAAACTTCAACCTGATGCTGACAAAAAACTTTCAACATCAGGCCCAAAAACTGTTCGAATTTGGGCTCCTCGCTGCATTCCGCAGCGGCTGGATTTAAGAATGTCCGGTTGTCTCTCATTTTGACTGAGATCAGGAAATTTTTGGCCAAAAGGTGGGGGGCCAGGCCCCCCTGGCCCCCCTTTTCCGACGCGTATGGTCAGTAGAGCGGTTATCCTCGCCGAGCGTCTGCTGACGTATCCGTGGTGCGGCAGTGGCCATGGCGTTACTGCTGTAGTGTACAACAGCTGGGAATGCTATGGAACGGGCCATTTTCGGAGGGAGAGGGTCTTTTGGGTCCCGGGCGCAGACACGGTTTGTATTTTTCACACACGTATGTCAAAGTTCATTGCGACAAAATCCAGAGGCCCGCCGGAAACAAAAACGGATACTGTTCGGCTACAACTGCAAAAGGTGAACGACAAGTACACCCGACATTAAGGCGGCTATTTAAGAGAAAAAAATCTGGGCCCACGCCTGCTTCAGTCAGCTGGCGGCCACGGACACTGATTTTTGCATGTATGTACATTTCAACATCACAATTGGCAAGCTTAATTGACAAATTTGCCTCAATTTCTCCGACTTCCATTCGTGTTATTCGATTAAGTAGTAATTCGTAGAAGTATAATGAAGTGGTATTCTTTCACATACAACAACATGGTAGAATCACTCATTGGAACAGGCACTCCAATTTTAGCAATCCCACGGCTCGAATTACGCATGGTTTTCTCTTAGTATCTGCGAGACTCGTCTTCTACAGGGTGTTTCAGAAAGAATGATATTTTTCAAATGTTCAGTAAAGAACCAAAAATCCTTCAAATCTGTTCCCAAAACGTTCATTTTAATGGTAAATTGTAGGACATTTTTCAATAAACATGTTTCATTTGCATCAAATATTTTCCCCCGTCTTAAAAATGATTGGAAAATGATGCAAGAAACATAATATATCCCCGCTTATGCTTGAGAAAACAGAACTGGCAACACTAAAAAAGCTTTAGCACACAAAAATAGCACGTGAGCATGCACATCAAAGGCACAAGTTTAAGTAATATTACAAGTTTAAAACTTTTGGTTCAAGCTCCATATGACTCATTGGCTCACCTTCCATATGAATGACTGGATGCGGCGGAGACAGCGCAAAAGACCTCACTGTTCACCGCAGACCAGGGAACGTGGACCAATTTGGGATTGCTTGCTTGGACGCGGGCTTTCCTAAGCTGGAGAGGTCTTTTTATAAATAATTTCCAGAGGCAATATGCGGGTGGACTGTGCTGTACCACAGGGGCGATGTAAGGTTTGCAGTGTCATTGGCGTGAGACTTGTCACGTGATATGCGCGTGATTTCTACGAACATTTTCGATGAAGGTAAAATAGACAGTATTTTCAACTCATTTTTAAGACTATTTTTGAAGTAGCAAAAATATCACAACAGCTATCAAAATATAATAATCATAAATGTCCCAAAATTCACTTTCGATTGATATGTAGATCATACCACAACAATCTATTTACAACCGCATTACGATCAATTCAAAAATATCATTCTTTTTGAAACACCCTGTATTTACACTTTCCATTGATATGGCAACATGCATGATTACGCACTGACACAACAATAATACCCACGAACTACGGCATATCGAACAGAGCATTTACGCTAATGGCTCCTGCAGCAAGCGAATTCAGTTTGCACTGCAGTGGGCCAGATTATGGCATTGCATTGGTAACATACGCGATGGAGCCGACAAACTCCGAACTGGAAGCAAAGGCATCCCCCTGTCAACAAAGCTCGAGTTTTCTTAAATATTCTGCCGTGCCCGTCTTGAAAAATAATCAATAACAGACATAACAGGCGTGCAATCGGTGACGGGGATGAGAAGTGTTGTGCCAACTAACCGACTGGTACCTATACGTGCCACGCTTACGGGGTTGAAGTTTGGCGTGTCCCGTTTGACACATTAACTTAGGAAGGCAACTGGCACAACAGCAAAGTCGAGAGGGGTCTGGCTTCAACGCGCGGTGATGGGGTCCTAAAGTGTCCCCTGAGATATTCAAAACCAGCAGGGTTAGAAAAATTACAGCTTAGAGGGTGCATAGGGGCCGTAGTGATCTACAATATAGCCATTTCCATTGACCTAGGTTAATCCATTCGAAGTCAAACGAGGTCGTAAATTTCAAATCTGGACCTTGCTGAAGATTTATTGGGAAATGCGGTGACTATGTGGAATAAAGCCGAGAATGCGCTAAAATCATACTAAGGTCATAGAAGGAAGGCCCTACACAATTCACCCTGGAAGATTGAGGTCAAGGTCCTTCAAGGTCACTAACCTATGGCGTAACAATATGACATATTCCCGATAATTAACAATATAAGCCGCACTACAGTCACCTTTGGGCGGGAAATGAGAGCTTGAATTTGACAAAAGACACTTGATATTTACCTGTGACCTTGAACTTGACATTGAGTAACCTTGTCAAGTGCCATTTTGGGTACATATAGTAGTGTTTTAATTGAAAAAATATTCCATAAATATTCGCATTCCTTTATGGCGCATACAGGCAGCAGTTTATTCTATACTGCAGCATGACCTTCTACCATACGTTTTAAGAGTTTGAAGCGCCGTTTCATCACCTTCTACCATATAATGACATCACGCTGATGAATAAATTTTATGTCTTGGAAAGAATAAAACAATACGAAATATTGGGCCAATAATAGCCATTTTTTAGTACAAATACGGCCGAATTGATCATTTTCAATTAGAACGCCTCTAAAACCACTCCAGGCTACAATTGCACCAATAAACCAGATTCCCTTTGACTGCACAAGGAGCTGTGACACGTTCATTGTGACAACAGCGGATCCATGCGTTCATTTTGGAGGACGCTGGGGCTCGACCCTTTTCTCCCTTTATCCCGAATAAAATCTGACTATAAGTGCTCTTACGAAGTGAGAAATAAGAAAAAGACATATGGGAAGCCTTATATATATATATATATATATATATATATATATATATATATATATATATATATATATATATATATATGCATTATGAGTCTGCGGCTGAGTGTTGTTGTTGTGTAGCCAACGTAATATACCTGTGGGTTTGCAGTCCCCGGCTGTACATCGGTAGCGGTATATTACGTTGGTCTGCTTCAGTGGTGCCTGCTTGTGGGTGTTGTTCTTCATGACAAGTGTTGATGTCTTGGGGTTACTGTAGTAGATGTTGAGGCGTATTTTTTGTTTGGGTCAGTAGGTACTGTGTTGCGTTTCACGATGTTAGTTATTGCCTTCTCATCCGCCTTCCATGATGAAGTGAGAGTGTTCTTGTAGTGGACGGTAATACTTTCCTGCGGTGTCTGTGTGCCTTCATGCCTACGTGTCTCGTGGTGCCTGCGGTGTTTCGTGCGGTGTCTGCGGTGTCTGTGGATCGTTCTCCATGTAGTCATTTAACATTTTGTGTGTGATGCGGTCAAAATCAGAGTTGCTGTAGCCGTTATCAACTAGAATTTTCCGCACTCTCTTTAGTTCTAGGTTAACTAACTGCCAGGAGCTGCAGTTTTCAGCGACCTACGCACGTAGGAGCGGATGACCCCTAGCTTATATGCATCTGAGCAGTCCCCTTCTCCATTCTACACCTGCCTAAATTTGTCGTGCAGGAAGGCCAGTTTGTAACTGATGTCAATCGTAAGCCGACAAATTTAGGCAGGTGTATGAATGGAGAAGGGGACTGCTCAGATGCATATAAGCTAGGTCATCCGCTCCTACGTGCGTAGGTCGCTGAGAAACTGCAGCTCCTGGCAGTTAGTTAACCTAGAACTAAAGAGAGTGCGGAAAATTCTAGTTGATAACGGCTACAGCAACTCTGATTTTGACCGCGTCACACACAAAATGTTAAATGACTACATGGAGAACGATCCACAGACACCGCAGACACCGCACGAAGACACCGCAGGCACCACGGAGACACGTATGCATGAAGGCACACAGACACCGCAGGAAAGTATTACCGTCCACTACAAGAACACTCTCACTCCATCATGGAAGGCGGATGAGAAGGCAATAACTAACATCGTGAAACGCAACACAGTACCTACTGACCCAAACAAGAAAATACGCCTCAACATCTACTACAGTAACCCCAAGACATCAACACTTGTCATGAAGAACAACACCCACAAGCAGGCACCACTGAAGCAGACCAACGTAATATACCGCTACCGATGTACAGCCGGGGACTGCGAAACCTGCGAGGTATATTACGTTGGCTACACAACAACAACACTCAGCCGCAGACTCACAATATATATATATATATATATATATATATATATATATATATATATATACATGGTATATACCACATATGGTATATAAGCGAAAAATTACACTGGCGGCGGAGCGAGAAGTAAAAATTGTCGAAATGGAACCAAAGTTAATAGATAAAACAACAGCTTCCCTTATTTTCATGCAAAGCGTTTATCAGACCAAAACTGTCTTGTTGCTACAACGAGAACGCTACGTTTCATCCCTCCCCTCATCCTTGCTTAATGCTCAATCCTTGCTCATCTGCACACATCGGAAACCGTTCAAAATATCAAAGAGAAGGAAATGAGCTACGCAGCCCTTACCCAATGTGTCATTTTCTGGTCCCGGTTTCCCCAGTTGGATGTATAATCTGTACACCCAGGACATGGCCTGTATCTATGGGGACAAGAGTTTAACCAACGGCGGAGGACTTGACATCATCAATATTTGTTGCTCACAGTAACTCCAGCCTTTTCCCCGATTGGAAACAGTTGCCGTTTGAAGTTCTTGCATCGGTGTTCAATCCGCGTCCTCGAAACGTGTCCATGGCTTGGAGCAGTTGTAGCATCTCGCTGGTGTGGTACAACGCGGAGTAGCTCATACCTAAAACAAGAGCAGGAGGGTCAAACGTTCAAAGGGAGTGTGGCACTTTCGTTATGGGAATGTGACGCCTTTGTAATTTGTTATTTACGGTTTGCAGGTAAAAATTCACTTCTCTCCAACCCGTCCCCCGGACAGTCCCGTGATGTGAGGTGACCATTAGCATCCATGCAATTTGATGCAATGCCCACAATCCGCGGAGCCGACAAGTACCTAGGTATTTTTGGTTGACGCGTAAGTGAAGGTAAAACTGCGTAAGAATCGTTAGATTATTTTAACACGCGCCCCGTTGGGGTTCCTGGCTCGACGCGCCCGCGGGGAAGCGTATCCTCCCCCTCCGTATCTCATTCCCCGAAAAAGTTGGCTCAAAGCTTCCCATTGATGTAACTTTTATTCATTAGCGCATACATCGCTTCTCGACGAACCGTGAGCTGACATATAAACACCCTATTGGGACATACAGACACCCTGCTGAGACATATTAACGCCCTGCTGGGACATTGCAGGACGATACAAATACCCTGGCGGTGCGCCCCGGAGCGACATTCGCAGTCTTACGGTAGTTGTCGGAGCCGGGCCTACTGGTTCTTGTTGACGCGCCCTGTGAAGGTGTACATGGCCTTCTGAACATCCAGGGCGCTCTCCAGGCAGGGCATAGATTTCGCAGGCATCGCCCTGTGGATTGGGGCAGGCTGCTAACAAGGTGGCCGGAAACGTCCTTCGGACGAGAGCTGTTAGTGTTCAGCATTCTCGGTTGGAAGTCCGCAAATAGGAAATATATATTTCTGGTTAACCATTAGACCTAATGGCAGCGAATGAATCAATGACTAGTCTGGTTATAACAACCTGTAAAGGGAAAAGTCAAGTATAAATGCATTTATGGTACAGCGTGAAGGAGGACTACTGGTACAACATTCAAAATAGGACGAAAAGAGGTTGACGAGAGACATATTCGATCAGGTGCAGATCACCTAGGTATAGTAAGTTTAGTCCTGTGCGAAGAATAGCTCTTGGTAACTTATGAATTGATATAGTCATAGAACAATATTAATAGGAGGAAGAAAAAATAATTCTTCCAAAATAAATCACAGTGAATAAAATCAGTTTGCTCACAAATAACCTCAAAAGAAATTGACACAGTATGTTTTTATTTTGCCAAGCCAATAGAAAGTCTCATATTTAACTCTACATGCAAAAAAGTACATGAGTACTCCGACAATCACAGGCCGCCACGTCAATCCCGGCACGCCAAATTTCTTGGCACATTCATTCACCACATGTATAATTGTTTATTTTTCGAACATGTTTATGATATTATATATTTCATCTTAAATATGAATTATATATATGAAAAATTCATTCACCATAGATGTAAGTGGGAGGGTGCTATTCAAAACGAGCCTGAGGCATTTGTGTCACTCTAAACATATGTAATTGTTTATCTCTTGAATACAGTGACGGATCCAAGGGGGGCCCAGGGGCCCGGCCCCCCCCCTTAGCTCCGAAGCGGCTCAGCATAGCTTAGCTCATATCGGGCGCCTTCGGCGCCCGATATGAGCTGCGCGCCTGTACCCATTTCGTGCGCCAAGGTGGTAGATACCACTTATTCCACTTGAATTAACACATAGTCCTTAAAACCACGGCAAAGCCAGAGCTGCAAAAAGTCGGGCTCTCGGGTCATAAAGTGCCCGACAGATTTTAGGGCACGGTATGGTCCTGCGACAGATCTTACAATCTGTGAGAAAAAATATTGAAAGGAAACAGAAAATATTTTTTGTTCTAAAAAATCTCAATATTAGAATTGTCACCTCTTTCACTCAACAAGTTTTTCATGAATTTGCACCTCTCCCATATCAAGCCAGTGTGCGGCAAGAACCGATGGAAAATCGAGGGACTTATGAATCGAGGGACCTTTGAATAGAGGGCCTTATGTACAGAGGGTCTTTTCGAGGGACTTATGAATCGAGGGACCTTTGAATAGAGGGCCTTATGCACAGAGGGCCTTTTAAACGTCACCCAGAAAATCCTCTGCTGGAAAAATTCCTTCACCGGCCTGTAGAGGCCCGATTTGTATTCCATAGCACGCGACAGCTTGGCCCGACAGGCCGCCGTAAAGGCCTTCAGACAGGCAAAACAGTTTTTTTCCTTCGTTTCCTTCGTTTGGAAGTACGCTCAACGCTGCCGCAAGGGCGCTGTTTGAACAGCGCCCTTGCGGCAAAGCCGGTGTAAAAGGTATCTTTGGTTTCAAAAGCAGCCATGCGGTTTGGTGTGTTGCGTTATGGATATGGCGGAGGCCAAGGCCCTAGAATCCCGTGGTGTGGTGGAGGGAATACGTTGCAAGGTTGTGTTTTTGATTATTTTTCTCTTGCATTACTTTGGTATACATCTTGAGTAAACTGGTTGAGCCTGGATTTCATCGTCCATAGTTGAAGGGCTGATAAATGGCTCCGATTAAGCTGAAGCCCCTTCCACCGTCCCGTGTCAAGCTTAAATGTGGATTTGAGGGATGTGGGTATTTTGGCGAAAAACGTTTTTTTAGGAGCATCAGCGAATCAAGCATTCTGGGCTGCCCTGCAAGTTCAGGAACAGTGGGTTTGGCCAAGGAGGTCGTTTTGAAGCATGGGTCAAACAGCGGACAGATCAGAACGGTGGGGAGAAAACAAACAAGTAAGTGATGTGGTGTTCGTTGTAATTTCGGCAGCTTACATTTATTTCTACACAGTATGTTATGCTCACTGTTGATCAATAATTTTAAATGATATTGATAAGGGAAAAATGAATTTTACCAGCAGACTGGTCAAATTAGACTAAAACATTGGATTTTCCCTTCCATCTTCTTTTAAATCCAATGCCTGTTTGTCCAGAATTAACCACAAAAGTTGCATACCTTCATCAGTGGATTTGTAGATGCCAAAGAAACAAAACTCTTCACCTTTCTACATCAATTTGAGTTTTAAGTACCAAACTATTTCTCCCATTTCATTTTATTCTCTTACCTAAATATGCCTATGATCTATGTCAAGGGGACAAAGATATAACAAAAACACAGCCTAGTGCAACCTTTACTCATTCCTTTTACTCATAACTTCCTTGGAAACATGATATTTATTTGACATTTACTATCTAACTGACTCAAGGTTATTTATTAGCCTCATGAACTTCAGATCCTAAACTACGTACCCTCATGGAAATGAGCACGGCAATGCATAAAAAACTTTGAAATAGCCAACAGCTTCAAAATTTAGGATTTTTCATGTAAACATGTATTTATATGTCATGGAAAGCTAATATTACATGTTTGTATTCAACTCCAAGTAGCCATGATCCTTAAAAAACACTTTCAAATATAAAAAGTACCCCTCCAATCTTGTTTGTCTGGCCATCAGAGCAAAATCCATATATAAATTTTGGGGGTTCCTTCCAAATTACCCCCTCCCACCTCCAAAATAACTGAAATCATGAAAATCTGCAGAAGCTGGCATAAGTAACAGCATGGTATGGGAACCAGGTCAGCTTTCTTCCATTGCAAACTATATTTTTTAAGTATTCTGGGCTGGACTATGTAACCTAATAACAAAATATCACTTATTCTCATTCTAGTGCAGCATTTTTTGTCAATGGCAGCTGCAGAGGACTGAGAAAGGGGGCTGCTTTTCATGTTATTGTATATTTCCACCTGTGACCTAAATAATCTGAATTCAAGACTGAGTCTTATTCAAGACCCAGTAGAGCTGACTTTGACACACACTATTTGTATGCTGTACGTCCACAAATCTCAAATTACATCCAATAATAGATTTCCTTTACCAATGGTGACTCCAGAAAATGAGAATTGGTGGTTCGGTATTCAATTTGTGATAGGTTTCTGCCGATAACCTTAATTTCCTGAGCGCGTCTGATAATTGAAAACCCGAAGAACAGTCTCAGTTCTAGAGTTTTGAAAATTAATAGACTTGTGTCATTCCGCTTAGATTTGCCATAGGCGGCTTCAGAGCACGAAAATAAGGATATCACACATATAAGGATCAGAGCACAAAAATAAGGATAATGATATCCATTGGTGCCAAACTAGAAGTTTTTTATGCTAATTTTAGTATTTTCTATTAAGAATGTGGAAAATGAGTAGGAACATTTTACCAATTGAATGGGTTTTAGACAATTTTAATAGTCCTATCCTAACCACCCGACAGATTTGGAGGTTTTTTCGAAAGTGCCCGACAGATTTGAGATTTTTTGCAGCTCTGGGCAAAGCGCCCCTGCCTAAGCACTAGACGCCTTTATTGGTCTTTTATGCCCCAGTAAAATGTTGAAGATGAAATTTAGAAAGCTAACAAAGGCGCCCCGGCAAAGAAATGGCGCCACTAGATAGCAGGATTGCGCCATGGGGAACCAATGCACCCCTGAGTAGCCTAGGCGCCCCTCGATGAAGCGCCCCTGGGTAGCCTAGGCACCCCCTGGATGAAGCGCCCTTCGGATATCATATGCACCCTTGGCTAGGAAAGGCGCCCCTGGGCAGCAAAGGCAAATCTTGGTAGCATAGGTGCCCTGGACAGCATAAGCGCCCCTTAGATAGAAGTAGGCGCTTTAAGAAAATAAAATGCCCACCTTGGGTAGAAAAAGGAGCCCTTTGACAGCCTAATTTGTCAATTAGGCTTGCCAATTGTGATGTTGAAATGTACATACATACAAAAATCAGTGTCTGCGGCCGTCAGCTGACTGAAGCAGGCGTGGGCCCAGATTTTTTCTCTTAAATAGCCGCTTTAATTTCCGGTGTACTAGTCGTTCACCTTTTGCAGTTGTAGCCGAATAGTATCCGTTTTTGTTTCCGGCGGGTCTCTGGATTTTGTCGCAGTGAACTTTGACATATGAGGGTGAAAAATACAAGCCGTGTCTGCGCCCGGGACCCAAAAGACCCTCTCGCTCCGAAAATGGCCCGTTCCATAGCATTCCCAGCTGTTGTACACTACAACAGTAACGCCATGACCACTGCCGCACCACGGATCCGTCAGCAGACGCTCGGCGAGGATAACCGGCTCTACTGACAACTGTCCGAGGTGGGACCGGGTGTAGGAGCATTTACGCCGGTCAGCATCGGCTTCAAAGGCAACCAGGGTCGGCTCCGGCGTCATCAACCTCCGGCCCAGCGCAGCTCAGAGATCCAGCACCCGGCCTGCTGTCAAGACCACAGGAGGCAGCGGCGACGTCTAGCTACTTCCGGCACCGCGCGACATCACGGCGCCCGCCGAGAGCTGGAGGGTGCACCTAGACAGCAGTTGGAGTCTTGGACGCATGCGCGACTAGAGCCGGCGAAGAAGTGGTACCTCAGGCAGTCTGGTGACAGTAGCGACAGAAGTGAGTCTGGTGACAGTAGCGACAGGAGTGGGTCTGGGGACAGTGCTGGCAGCATTGCAGAGAAGCTGTTCGTGCAGGGATTAAGGGCAGATGACAGTTTTCTTGCTGGAAGTAATCTCATTTACCAACAAGCAGGAGATCAGTGGAGGACGGTGCCCGAGAACCGCCGGAGACGGGGCAGGGCTTTCGCCCTGGACTTGACCACATGTGCGAGTTGAATACCACCAAGATGGTACCATGGAGAAGCAGTTCCCCATGGCGCGGCTCCAAGTCTGTTGTTTGACGCGCGGGTGGAAGGCAAGTACCTGACACCGGCGTCTGCGACATCGCCGACATAGGAGACGGCGCGGCGACACCTGGACGGGCACTGCGGCCGTCGTGGGTCCCGGTAGCTGGTGCAAGTGCCTGCTAGCCCGGACATCGTGATGTAGGTACAAACGTCACCCACATGCTCCCTACCTGCCCCCATTCATTTTTTACCAATTCTCTCTCCCTGGGCGCAGGCACGGGGAGAAGTCCCCGCCGGTGGGGCGCTGAGACCTTATCTTCTGCATAGCACTCAGATTCTTGGGTATGTGACTGAGGATTTTCTGGGACGAGTCTTGACTATTGTGGTTAATTGGGTTTTTATCCATGGTTTCTTGTGTTCCATTTTTCGCATGAATTGTATCGGCATTACGAAATATATATGTGTGAATATGAATACTATTTTTTAATCTGAATTATCGGGACAAACGAGAAAACATGCGGTTTTAAATGTCGCCGCCGTGATGTAGCAGAAGTAGATTAACACTAGACAGATACCGACTGATTCAGCGGTATCCGGGTGAAGTCAATCCGATTATACGGAGTGAGTTAGTTAATTGATTTAAGGGCGCGCCAACCTTTGTCCGTTAGATCACATAGCGCTCATTGCATTACTTATAATGATTTTTGGGTGTTAACAACGCATCATCTACCAAGCTTATACGCCGTCGCCAACGCTCACCCTGTTGGGAGGGGTTTGGAGGACTGCACCACTGACTGAACGCATGGTTTTAATGACAGAATGTTTCCTGCCAGAGATAAAGAACTGTCAACTCAATGGTCTAAGCAGTTCTGCTTCAGTCCCAGGATGACAAAACTTTTGCGTCAGATAGATCACGTGAACCCGGTTTGAGAGTTCCTAGACTTCTGATTGGTTAATTGTGATTTCTTTTAAGCCCTATATTTCTGGTTCAAAAGAGTTTTGGAACGTTGTTATTCTAAAGTAATTTTTTCTGTAGTAGTCTTAATTTCTACATCAGTGTTTAGGATAGATATGACCTAATTTTTAGAGAAATTGATAGCCTTAGCCGTGTGTACGTCATATACACCGATATGAGGTGTACCGGTAAAGTCGTCTAGAAATGTTGACTGAGAGCAATTTTAAGGCATTTGTAGGCCGAATTCGCAAAAATGAGAATAGGATCTCTGAAACAACTTTTTGTAACTTTTTGATCTAGCCAATAAAAATGTTTTCGCGTATCTCCCTTTAACTAAAGATGTAAGTAGGTACTGCTCAAAGCGGGGTTGAATAATTAAATGAATGTACCTACACTTGAGACATAACTTCTATATAGTTATCTTCTGCATGAGTTAGGGCGAACCAGTACATGGGCAACACCAACGTTTCACCTAATGACAACGCCGTTCAAAGCCGTCAAGGAGAAGTGACCTCAGGCGTCACTTTGCTTACCGAACAAGCGCTCTTGGAAGAAAACACATCGGCTAATTGTATCGTCTTGCATTACGCAGAGGTGCTGACGGGGCATATTCAAACATAAGGCGACAGTACGGAAGATTGAATATTGTTCCGTGCTCACATGAAATCGCTCCAAATTTAGAGCTCATCGAAATTTCGACAATCAGCATTCTGCACGGAGGACGTTTTTTATAAGGTTTCTGCCCCAGTGACCGGAATACCCAGCGGATGCGCGATTCAGCGAAACTCACAGTTTCAGGAAGAAAAGGCCAATCAGCCGGCCTGGAATGATGACGTGAGGCTCGTTCAGCAGGATCGCAGTCACAATCCTGTCCGCCACATACTCCGGCTCCAAGAAGGGGATGAACCTGTCGAAGACCACCGCAGTCAACCGCTGAAGCTCGTGCCTACAACTGCCGCTAGCGGAATTCGTGCCACGCCCCAAATAACGCCGTTTCCTTGATTCTACACCTTGGGAATGCTCTAAGACGATGATTTTGTGGCGCTAAGCAGGCTGTATTAAGCACTACTCAATGGCGGATCCAGGACTCACTTGGACTGCGCACCGGAGAACATGCCAGTGTTGATCAAGTATGGGCAAATGCAGGTGGTGTTGATGCCCTCTTGGCCATCAGCCTGAAACAAGGAGAGACACCGTTATAAGGTCGGGTCATCTCAAGTCAGGTCACCAGTGCAGGTCAAGTGACCTCACCTCAGAAAAATGTTTAAGGTGACATAAGTAAGAAAATGGAGAATCTATCGAATTGAAACTTATACCATACAATGGGCCAACCGAGTAGGTACAACATGTATTCCGGATTTTTCACTTCGATGACTTAAAGTGAGTGTCCCACTTTTATAATGGGTTTTGAACTGAGATAGCAGTTTTGTAGAGCGTGTTGAGAAACCACTATTGACATATTTAATTTCACCCAAAGCTTTCAATATAAAATTTCCGCCAGCTTTAAAGTTCAAAGTAAAGGGGCCTATTGGCTTATTTCAAACCCTGAAGGAATAACTTCAATATGGTAGCAGTAATCTGATTGGTCGTAAGCCCTGAGCATCACCCACTCGCTAAAAATACCATGCTATCGAGTGAACCCGCATAGAACTGCGTGTGGACCGAAAGCCTCGGACAATTTAGCGTGCAGTCAATGTGCATTTGGGCCAAATTGCGCCCAATGGCTGCAACACACATCACATTGCTACTGCTCCGGACTTGTCGGAGCATGTATCAATTGTTTTGGTCAAAATCGAACCCTAAAATTGTTTATTTCCATCAGAAATATGCATTAACGTTCGACCACTCAATATACACGGCTACTGCAACGCCATCTGACGTTCGGTCTTGCACTAGTACTTCTTGTACTGCACACAAATTGTGTCATGCGGGAACGCTGTGAATGGGCTTTTACAGCGAGTCTATGATCAATATTCGGGATTGCACTGATGATTAGAACCGTCATTTTGATGACGTCACTAATTGTTAGAAAAGAGGAGATATCTCTGTTTTTAGCCTATGGAAGTGGGGAAAAGGTTGTTTTCTCATTTTCAGACCTCTCTTGTTCTTAAATTGCTCTTTGTAGAATTTCGACAAAGTGGTCCATTCCCTTTAAGGGTAATTACGGATCATGATCTGTCCATTGGAAATACATGGGGAAAACAGGAAATGGGCTGTATTTGTGAAGATACAGATGCGCTTACCTTCATATTTTCGAATCGTAGTATCCTGGGCTCCTTTCTAGCTTCATTTTGAAATTTTTGGCCTGTGACCCCTCTGAGAGGTCATCTAGGCCATTTAAGCAGATTTTCAGACTTGGGTCCATAACTTTGCAGGGAATAACGATAAAGCTCTTATTTTGATACCATTACGTTTATATTGCTATTGCGAGTCAATTGAGATGCCTATTGACTAGGGTAGGTTGGATAGTGACTTTGACCTGACCTCAGGTCACGTCATTTTTGTGTTTTGACCTAGTATAGTCACATTATACATCATTCGATTCATTGTAACAAAAGGAAGCGAATGGTACCTAAAACAATGATTCTAATTCAACTTTGTCAGACGCTAGAGTCCCGAAACTCTTCTGTAACATTCTACCTTCTTTGACCTGTTATAACCTCAATATTGACCTGAACCGAAAAGTGACCTATGCAGTTTCCTCATGAATTTGTATAAGCTATCCCTCAGCTCTTGGGTTTTTTTCGCTATCCCACATAGGAGCCGAGTTCGAGGGGGGATTGAACACCCCACCCACCACGGCGAATGTGGCTTGGAGGCCCATCGGGGCGAAAGTTAACTCTCCGGCCTCCGATTACTGCGCAGCACACTACTGTGGGTGGGAGCAGCTGCTGAGGTTTAACGACCAACCAACTGCCAGGGTCATGCGGCGTAGCCAACTCCACGCTATTAGGATGCTTTTTATGGTGGTCCAGTGGTATCTATTCAGAGACCCCGCAATGCCTTGAAACCGAGACATATGGCTCAGAAGGCAGGCGCTCTACCACTGAGTAAGTGTGTCTACTCATTTCCGTCGATTAGAAGAAAGGTTCAGACTCCCCCGCATAAGTCACTCGTTCAGCCGACGCTGGTTTGAACGAGTAAAACCGCTAGCTCTAATGAACCTCTCCAGCTTGACGATAATATAAAGCATTAAAAGGGTATGTACCACTTTTATAGTGGATTTTGAACTAAGATTGCGGTTTTGCAGAGCGTGTCGAGAAACCACTATTTACATATCTCATTTCACCCATAGCTTTTTAACTTAGCTTTCCGTACACATTAAAGTTCAAAATAAACGGCCCTATGATCCTACAGGCCCCGATTTAAACTGTGTCGGTGTCCCTCTAATCTGGCAGAGCATGTCACGCGATAAAAGTAAGTGGCACGGCTTTTGCACTGTCACATGCCGCATGCAGATAGTTCAGCTGTCTACCAAGCTGATCTGCTGACAGCTTCAAATCTTGCTGACAGCGTCCTAAGCTTCGTTATCACGACTGATACTTGGTCAACGCAGGGTAGTAAGAAAACCGGCGATATTTTTGTTTTGAACTATTCAAGGTGGAAACAAAATGTGCTCTCCTGATTTTCAGATCTTCTTTGTCCATGAAGTTTTTTTGTAGAATATCCACAAAATGGTAAATCTGGAATTAGATGTGTTTTACTATTAATAAAACCTTACATTCGTCCCTGATTGGATAACACTGTCTAAAATAGAAATCTACTTGGATTTAACCCATTGCCGTCTTAATTTTGTTTAAGCCCAGCTGAAATCAGGAGCAAATCGGGGAGAAACCATTGGGTGCTCCCCCAGTTCGCGGTGCCTCTCGATATCAAATCAAAACAAAAGAGATACTGCACACCTCGAAGCAGCAACAGCAAAACATCCTTCGAACTTAACAATAATCCATTGTAACGTTGGCGTCATCCTCCTCACCTGCAGCTCGGCAGTGAGGGACTCGTGGAAGCCGACGGCGGCGAACTTGGAGGCGCAGTAGTCGGTGAGGCGACTCAAGCCTGACATGCCCGCCAGAGAGGCGATGTTCACCACGTGACCCTTCCCAGCCTTCAGCATGTCCGGCAGGAAAGCCTTGCACGTCTGCCGAGGTCACACAGAGCGTTCACTTCTGGTGGGAAGGGAGCTGGGTCAGGGTGTACCCTGCCCAGAAGCGGAGGGGATGGGGCGTTAATAGGTAGGCAGGATCCGGATCCAGATGAGGGGATACAAAAAGAAGCATGGTCTCAGGAACTGTGGGGGCTGAGGACTTGCCCAACGGAATTTCTGACCATGAAGGAGGTGCCCCATCCTCCCAGTTAAAGGGAGATACGCGAAGAAAAATTATTTGGCTACATCAAAAGGTCACACAAAGTTGTTTCAGAAGTCCTGTTCTCATTTTTGCGAATTCGGCCTACAAATGCCTTAAAACTGCTCTCAAAGTCAACATTTCTAGACGACTTTACCGGTACACCTCATATCGGTGTATATGACGTACACACGGCTAAGGCTATCAGTTTCGTTAAGAATTAGGTCATATCTATCCTAAACAGTGAGGTAGAACTTTGGACTACTACATAATTTTTTTAGAAAAACAACGTTCCATAACTCTTTTGAAACAGAAATATAGGGCTTAAAAGAAACCACAATTAACCAATCAGAGGCCTAGAAATTCTCATACCGGGATCACGTGACCTATCTGATGCAAAAGTTTTGTCATCCTGGGCTGAAGCAGAAAATGACTCAAGACCCGAGGTACGAAACGGCTGAAGACTTGAGAAATTATGTTCTTTTCCGTTTCTGGGGCACACTAATTCATTTTGTAGTTTTTAAAAGCTTTTAAAAATTAATTCAAATACAAATACAGGAGAACAGACATTTATATTACAAAAACATTGCTTTTTAACTTTAAATAGTTTTCGAAAAGTAAGTGATGGGTGAAGGTTTCAGCATTTTATCGGAAATGTTAACCTATTTCGATAATAAGTGAGTGGCCTCCCAAAATTTTGCCGAAGATACAAAAATAATTGATAGTTTCGTAATCAGGATTTTTCAAATAACAAGAAACCACAATAATAATTTTTCGCGTATCCCCCTTTAACCTCGAACACATACGCAATTTCTTGACCGTGTCAGTTTGAGCAGCGGGATATATTCTCCAAAGACGGAGCGTGAACCCTCGGGGTTGTAAAGTTATGAAAACAATTCATGCCAACGGGTTCTTCCACCTAATGTATCATGACCGAGCACAATAAAATTGTCAAAAAATCCATATCTGGAAATATCACTTAATAGACAGAAATAGTCTTCCAAATTCATAACAAGATCCGGAACTATCCCAATTTTGCCAAGTCCAATCCAATCCACCAGTGAATTTGTTTGAGTCAAATCCACCAGTAAATCGGACCTTTAGCCAGTCCAATCCAATCCACAAATGAATCGAACCTTTAGCCAGTCCAATCCAATCCACCAGTAAATCAGATTTTTAGCCAGTCCAATCCAATCCACCCGTGAATCGGACCTTTAGCCAGTCCAATCCAATCCACCCGTGAATCGGACCTTTGGCTAGTCCAATCCAATCTACCAGTGAATCGGACCTTTAACCAGTCCAATCCAACAGTAAATCGGACCTTTAGCCAGTCCAATCCAATTCACAAGTGAATCGGACCTTTAGCCAGTCCAATCCAATCAACAAGTGAATCAAACCTTTAGCCAGTCCAATCCAATCCACCGTGAACACCTTTATCCAGTCCAATCCAAACCAACAGTGAATCTGACTTGAGTAATTATGTTTTTTCCGTTTCTAGGGCAAACTAATTCATTTTGTAGTTTTTAAAAGCTCTTTAAAATTAATTCAAATACAAATACAGGAGAACAGACATTTATATTACAAAAAACATTGTTTTTCAATTTTAGATAGTTTTCGAAAAGTAAGTGATGGGTGAAGGTTTCAGCATTTTATCGGAACTATTAGCCTATTTCGATAATAAGTGAGTGACCTCCCAAAATTTTGCCGAAGATACAGAAATAATTGATAGTTTCGTAATCAAGATTTTTCAAATAGCAAGAAACCCCAATAATAATTTTTTCGCGTATCTCCCTTTAACCTCGAACACATACGCAATTTCTTGACCGTGTCAGTTTGAGCAGCGGGATATATTCTCCAAAGACGGAGCGTGAACCCTCGGGGTTGTAAAGTTATGAAAACAATTCATGCCAACGGGTTCTTCCACCTAATGTATCATGACCGAGCACAATAAAATTGTCAAAAAAATCCATATCTGGAAATATCACTTAATAGACAGAAATAGTCTTCCAAATTCATAACAAGATCCGAAACTATCCCAACCTTGCCAAGTCAAATCCAATCCACCAGTGAATCATATTTTTAGCCAGTCAAATCCACCTGTAAATCGAACCTTTAGCCAGTCCAATCCAATCCAAAAATGAATTGAACCTTTAGCCAGTCCAATCCAATCCACCAGTAAATCAGATTTTTAGCCAGTCCAATCCAATCCACCCGTGAATCGCAACTTTAGCCAGTCCAATCCAATCCACCCGTGAATCGGACCTTTGGCCAGTCCAATCCAATCTACCAGTGAATCGGACCTTTAACCAGTCCAATCCAACAGTAAATCGGACCTTTAGCCAGTTCAATCCAATCAACAAGTGAATCAAACCTTTAGCCAGTCCAATCCAATCCACCAGTGAATCGGACCTTTATCCTGTCCAATCCAAACTAACAGTGAATCGGACCTTTAGCCATTCCAATCCAAACTACCAGTGAATCGGACCTTTAGCCAGTCCAATCCAATCCACCAGTGAATCTTATTGGATTGAACATCCAATCAATGATACACTCTTCTAACACGACCAACTGTCAACATCGTTTATGTAACGGGCGGTTAACATATGACGTCAGAAAAATTTTGGGGTGCCCAGACGCACTCCCTTCTTTGTGAGCAGCGTCATTAGACGGCTGACCCCTCTACCCCTCCCCTTCGACAGTTATCGTCAACAAGTGACAGATCCCCTCTCTTCAGTAAGCTCTCCTCCACCTAAAAAACTGAAATATGCCAAAGATGCAACTAGCAAAAGGTGAAACATCTTCGTGGAAAATTTTATATTACATTTTCGCGGTAATTTTTTATCGCGATAAATCCAGACGCAGATCCAAGGGAAAAACAAGTGCCCCCAAAACCCATGGATTTCGCCGTTTTTTAAGCCATAAGTAGTTTTTTAAGCCTATTTCCCACAAAATATTTTTCATTTACACTTTCTTGATCTGTTGTGTCGCAGGAGCAAACTATCATACCCATAAGTTTTTATAACCTGTGAACCTCCTTATGCAGCTCATCATTGGATTTTCTAGACAGTGGGTATTTTTATATGTAGCAAATGATATTCCCAGTTCCTTGCTGCCACATTTTTCATATTTGGCCAAGTGCATACTCTGTTTCATTATATCACTTATATCTGGCAATGTTTTTCCTCCTGCAGATTCCCCAATCATAGAACATTGGCTGGCACCATGCAGGTCATGCAGCACAGCACGGTAATCAGCTTTGGTGTCTGCATGAAGCACGTCTAAGATGATTATTTTTGCAAAATCATCAGAAATAATGACCCTGAAATATCAAAAGTACCCTAAATTCATGTGCGTGTATATTTCCGAACTTTTCGGGAAAAGGGGCTTAATGTCACAACAGGCTTAACACGCGACCCTATGGGGGACGAATATCACCCCACCCCTCCTAGTTTTATCAAAATAACTGTTAGAAAGCTTTCTGACTCAGACAAAGAATACCTTGTTGGCAGAGTTTATTCCGTAGAAATGGAGAAATAATAGGAGAGCAGTCTGAAAGAAGAGCGCTGTAATCAGACATGCAGCAAGCCATCAACAAGCGCTGACTGGCATACACACAGGCACATGCTAGCAGGCATAACATGCTTACATGCAGGGGTACTGGCCGACATGCAATGAAGGCGACGGACAAGCTCATGTAACGCCGCATCACAAAATCACTCCCCCTCTAAAAAAATACCAGAGGCTCAAAGCAAACTATGTCACATAATCTCTGAGGTGAGCTGGTGGTCGCCTATTTCGGGGCGGGTTCCCCCTTCCCTCCAACCTTGGAGACATCAGCTCGGTTCCAACACCAGCAACTTCATCGGGAACACCAGAACGCGGCAACTAACAGGTCACTGGAACGTGTAAGGTGTTCGGCACAGCACCACACACGGGTGGGGGCGCCGGCTGCAGCACAGCAGCTTGACTGCACGCACCGTCAAGCCCGCTCGGATCTACGGGTGCGCCTGTCGGTACACACACAGCACGGGGCGTCACCCCCTCTGTAGCACACTTTTTACAGCGATTCAAATGCACTACTTTGTCTTTGTTACTCGTCCTCAACAGAACATTTGCATCATGTCGGGACAGAACAAGAAAAGGGCCATCATACATCGGGTCTAGGGAGGAATGTCGCATTTCTCCTCGGAGGTAAACGTAATCTCCGGGACGCACATTGCTATCCTTCTTACCCTGGTCATAGTGTTGTTTTGATTTGACACGAGCCCTGGCGGTGTTTTGGGAAGCCTGCTTGTGGATACTACCGAGACTGTGGCGTGTCTCCTCGATGTGTGCTCAGGGACTAACTCCCAACTCGGACGCCTCATCTGCCTCGGAAGCGCATGCAGCTTTCCATCGTACATCAGTTCATTAGGCTGAAATCCGATAGAAGAGTTAGGCAATGAATTATATATACAACGGACCTCGCTGAGAACGGACGGCCACTGTGTTTGTTCCATCTGACGTTGCTGCAGTTTGCATCTGATCAGCTGTTTGATAGATTGAATGGTAGGTTCAGCAGCCAACCCATCACCCTCTGGATGGTACGATGACGAGCGCCTCTTCTGAATGCCCAGACTCTCACAAAGGCGATTCATCAACTGACCGTCCAAGTTATGGGCCTGGTCTGTAATGATTCGAAGTGGCGGTCCGTGTCTGTAGATCCACTCGAACCTAACATCTTCGCATACTGTTTCAGCACATTGATCTTTAAGGGCAACAAGTTCCACATACCTCGAGAAGACATCCACAATGACGACAAAGTGTCTGTATCCACCCTGCGACCATGGCAGTGTGGCTATATCCATGGCTATCGTACTGCGTGGAGTAGTGTCGCCCGCATCAAATGACTGTAAAGTCTCCTTTGGAGCATATGATCTCTTATTTCTCTGACAGACCTCACACGCTGCACAAAGAGTCTGAACGTAGGAGTACATCCCGACCCAAAAGTACCTGTCCCGAATACATTTGTAAGTTTTGTCAAAACCTGCATGATGGATCGCATGTTCTCGCTCGAATACGACACGCCGCATTGAGCAAGACACGACGATCATAGGATTTGTACATTCCTCTTTTTACTTTTCCGCCTGCCTGCAACTGGCGGACAGCGTACATAATATTCGTATCGTCCTGCTGAGCCAGCCTGATCTCGTCCAAGAAAGTGGAGACTTCATAAACAGTATATACATGTCTCTCAAAGAACTCGTTCTCATCATTCACACCAGAATCCACCTCAGATTCCAGCCTGCTCAGAAAATCAAGGGCAGCATGCTTTGTGCCCTTTCTGTAAATGACAGCGTAGTTGAGATTCTCCAACTCAGCAATCCACCTGGCGAACTTCTGACGGGGGTCCTGTTGGCGTCTGAGCCAGGTTAACGGGTTATGATCACTGGCAGGAATGACATGGGGTGCTGCGTTCATGTAAACACTCCACTTTCGGGTCGCGGAAATGAGAGCCCAGCACTCTATCTCAGAGGCTGAGTAATTCTGCTGAGTTGGAGTGAGCCCTGAGGAGTAATAAGCCAATGGCCTTAATCGACCCTCTGTGTCTTCCTGGGAGAGAATAGCGCCTACTCCTGAGCAAGAGCCATCCACCTTGACGAAGAAAAGGTTTGTTTCATTGCGGGAAAGCGAGTACCATGTCTGATGACAAAATATCTTGCAACCTAACAAAGCTGCGCTCACATTCGACCGACCAATGCCAGCTGACACTCGCCTTGGTTAGCCCGTATAGTGGAGCAGCCACCTCAGCCATTCGTGGAATGAACGGTCTGTAGTAATTGACCATGCCCAAGAACCTCAGAAGCTCCTTCTTACATGTTGGTCTCGGGCAACTCTTGACTGCCCTCAGGTTCTCTGAAAGTGGTCAACAGCCATCAGGGGAAGCCTCATGCCCGAGGAACGGGCCTCTATCATACCCGAAACGACATTTATCAGGTCTCAGCTGCATGTTGGCAGACTGAAACCTGCCCAGTGCCTGCTCCAGATCCATGAGGTGCTCCTCAAAGTTGTCTGAAAAACAACAGACATCATCAATGTATGCCACAACGTTCTTCGCCCCCTTGAGCACCGAGTCTATGGCTCGTTGATAGGTACTCTGACTGTTACAGAGCTCGAAAACCATCACGCTCATTTCGTACTGGCCTCTGGGAACTGAGAACGCCGTCTTCTGGCGGTCTACCTCCTCCATCTCTATATTCCAGTAGGCACTGGCACAGTCCAGGAATGAATACAGTTTTCTCCCATACATTCTATGGAACAAATCTTTGGCGTTGGGGAGGGATAGGCGTCTTTCTCTGTAACTGAGTTTAGCGACCGATAGTCAATGACGAATATTGGTATCCATCACGTTTCTTTACGAGGATCACACCACTGCTCCATAGAGACTCTGATGGCCTGCATATGCCATTAGAGAGCATCTCCTCTACTTGCCTGTTGACTTCCCTCTCGCTATCTGGTGATATCCTCCGCATCTTTTGTTTCACAGGCTTTGCATCGTTGGTCACAATTCTGTGTGTACCCTTATTGCAAAGGGAAGGTTTCTTTGGGTTCTTGGCCCAGACGGAGTCATACTTTAGGAGCAGACTGTGCAATCTTTGCCTTTGCTCTGGTTAAAGGGCTGGGTTAGCATCAAATTTCTGGTTCTCAGCCACACCCTGTTCAACCCGTGCCACATCCACTCTGCCCTCTACCTTCCCCCCCACTGAGCATTACATTTGTGGTGTACCACTTGTCACCAAGGCATATCCTATGCCCTTCCCAATCAAACTCCACCGAAGGGAACCGTGACAAAAATGAGCGTCCTAGAAGCACCGTATCGTCATAGGTATCTAGCACTGTGAATGTGTGTGCCATAGTACAACCACCAGCCAACTCAACAGTTAATTCAGCATGACCAAATGCAGGTATCCTGACATCCCCAACACCAAAAACATGTCCCTTAGCCTGACGCTTGATCGTTTAAAGTAAGCCTAGCTTCAGTAAAGAACCCTTAACCACAACGCTTGGGCGAGCACCTGAATCTATCATGGCACTGGTTTCTTAACCATCAAGATGTACGGTGAGAAGCACAGAATTTTCATCAAAAAACTTAACCACATCATTGTTCTCTACATTACCCACTTTGGTCACGTTGCAATGGGTGAGGTTATGCCCCTTGGCACCACAGCGTGGGCACCTCTTGTCAGGACAGGTCCTCATCATGTGCCCTCCACCGTAGATAAAGCACTTTCGCTTGAAGTTGGATGTAGTCTGGCAAAGGGATGAGTGTTTCCCATTCCTGCTGGAGTGGGCGACCCGAGCCACATTGCCCTCAGCAAACAGATTGGTTTCAACCATGCTATCTTGCTGTACTACATGGTCACCTAGCTGACGAGTGGCAGCACTGTTGCAGCTGCCAGGAGCTGGTGAAGAGCATCTCATCACTCGAAGAAACATGGATTCCCCAGACACTTCCTGAAGCTTGTATCCCACATCAAGAGGAACACCACGCTCTACTATCCAAGACTTGGCTTTGACCATGAATGTTCTTACTGTTTCATCTGTCACAGCTTTGTCAGCCAGCCAGGACTTTGCCGTCCTTTGCACTTCCTTGGGTAACTGAGAGCACATGATGGAACACACAAAGTCTATCTTAGCTTCAGCCTGACGGGCCATGCGGTTCAGTTCGTAGTAAAAAATCGTCAATCTGCACTCCTGGAAGTCAGTTGCATCTGCAGAGACCTTACATGGCAGCATACTTGTCCATTGGAGGATCCAATGTCTTTAGGCTCTCAAATGCTGCATCCAACTTAGTCTCCTTGTTCACCAGTTCGCGGACTAACTCCACTTCTGCAGACCTCCTCTTTAAGTACGCCGGAAGTAATCTAATAACAAACTTCTCCCCTCCTTCAGTCAACAGACATGAAGCCACTGCAGCTTTACAAGCTGGTTCCCAGTCTTTAATACGATCTCCATCTAGAAGAGGAGGAATTGCTAGTTGCGAAAACTGCTGAGAGTGTGACATGGCCTCAGATTTGATTATTACTTCATTTATGTTGAAAAACTTTCTGACTCAGACAAAGAATACCTTGCTGGCAGAGTTTATTCCGTAGAAATTAAGAAATAATAGGAGAGTAGTCTGAAAAAGAGCGCTTTAATCAGACATGCAGCAAGCCATCAAAAAGCGCTGACTGGCATACACACAAGCACATATTAGCAAGCATAACGTGCATACATGCAGGGGTCCTGGCCGACATGCGATGAAGGCGACGGACAAGCTCATGCAACGCTGCATCACAACAATTTTTTTTTGGAAAAGGGGCTTAATGTCACAACAGGCTTATCACGCGCCCCTCTGGGGGACGAATATCACCCCACCCCTCCTAGTTTTATCAAAATAACGCAAACGAAATAAGAGAGGCAAAACAACGCAAGCTACAGAACCGTATTTCTGATCGATTTCACGCATCTGACAATTTTTTGGTCAGATCGTGTGAGGTCAAGAGCTATTCAAGGTCATGCGACCAAACCTCAAAACCCAAAATTTCGAGTTTGAAGAAGCGCCAGTGGAACATCTACTAACCGATCAGTTCCAAACTTGCCTTATTTGATGAGATCATTAGGGTCTAAAAATATTGCATCTCGGAACTTCCGTGTTTTGGACCCCAGATGCCAAATTTTAAGTCAATTTTAAGGTCAGTTTTTGTCATCCAATTTTAGGCATACGGTGACAAATATAAATAATGAATACCCGTTTTTGATAATAATAATTATAAATATAATTATCATAGTTTTTTATGATAATAATTATAAATATAATTATCATAATTATGATAATAATAATTATAATAATAAGCAATAATAATAACATGAAATAAATCAGTAAATATAATAAAAAATAATAGCAATAATTCTTTTTTAGTCAAAATCGGACATATCAACTGGAAAGTCCTCATAACATGTATCCTTAGGACGATATTGACCATTAATTTGAGTTTTTGAGCATCTAAACCCTCAAAAGTCATGTGAGGTAACATGAGCATACAGTTATTATTTTGCGACAAACTTCTCACGGAATTGAGATAGAGTTTCATTTTGCTCCCAGTGTGTTTGCCTACGCCTTGTCATTTCCTGCACACGCCACGGAGGCGGCATCTCAGTGGCGTTTCCAGCGCTGCTGTGAGGCGGTGCAGCGGCCCTCTACACACACGTGCCGCTGCGTGGAACCAGATCAGCCGTCGCTTCCACGCGGCTGCAGAGAGTGTGGCTGGAGGTTTACCAGAGCTCCCGAGCTGCGCAACCGCCCGCCCGCTTGAATGCCGGCGCTGCGGTACCACGTCGCCCCCAGCCCGGATTTGACCATCGTGACCAGTGCAACCAGCGCAGCCAACTCCGCAGCGGCAGCGCACCGCGCAGGACTGGGCCGAGCGGCTCAGAGCACCTGGAAAACACTGACGACAGACGACACTGCTGCTCCGTCCTCTGACCAGTGGTCCCGCCCCTCCGAGGGGGAGGGGGGCGGAGAGGACGAGGGGTGCTACCACCGCTGCTGCCCGGCCTGCTGACCCTGAAAATCCCTCGGCCCCACATCCCCACCCCGCCTGCGCCTGTTCCAATGACGGGGAGGGGGGTCGCAGGTGGCGTAGGACGTTTTATTTCGTTCGCCAGCTGCAGGCACATCTTGGTTTGAATCGATCAATCGCCTTTCTCTCAATCGCCTGAAATGTGTATAAGTCATGAACAGATGACCGCCCACGACAGCGGAAGAGGCGTATTAATGATTTGTTCACGAATTTACCGAAACATGTAAAATATTTTTGATAACAAATATATCCGCTCTACGACGTGTAGCTGTATCCAAAAATGTAGACGGGTTTAAAAAAGTTCATTGCTTATTTCCATTCGATTGGAGCAAAAAAACAATGAACTTTTTTAACAACAGCGTGGTCTCAGGTGTCACCTGAGCACGCCCTGAGGAATATAGTCCAAGAACGAAAATTCTAAAATACATCAAACACCCCCCAACCACGCCGCTTTTACAGGTTTAAGACGAGGAAGGACACATGTGAAGCATAAGCATGATTTGATTACCTACTCTGGATAACTTCAAGCATCTAAAATATTGTCTGGGGCATTACCTCGCTTTTAAAAAGAAAGGAGGCAAATTATGACCAAAGGTCACCATTTCTCTCCACGGAACGAGGCGCGCGATTTTCGTCGCATTTTGAACCAAAGCGAGAAAGCTCGTAGACAAAATGTATATATATATATATATATATATATATATATATATATATATATATATATATATATATATATATATTAAGCAGGATACGACCGTGTTTCTAAATCGATTGCATTCTTGGCGCATTTACCGACCGTGTTACGCCTCATCTTCAGCTACTCCAGACCCCTCAAGAAACCGGTTTATTTTCAGAAATCTCTGTTCTTACACTCGGCCTTGTGTTTGGATCGTGTCCGCAGTTTGACCTGATGAGCTTTCCTCTCGCAGTGTTCTGTCTCTGCCACGGCACAGTTCGCCGCCTCCCACGGTCTGAGCTCGTCCAGCGGTGCCTCCAGCTGCTGGCTCTGGCTCCAGCTCCGGGACCTGCCGCCGCCGGCCGGCCTCCAACAGCAGACAACCAAAATATGCCTTCTCCCGCTCTAACAACAGGGTCACAGCCTCGCCCGGCAGTCCGGTCCGTCCGGTGCACGTATGTCCGGCGGGCGCTGTCCGGTCCGTCCGGTGCACGTATGTCCGGCGGGGCTGTCCGGTCCGTCTGGTGCACGTATGTCCGGCGCGCACTGTCCGGTCCCTCCGGTGCACGTATGTCCGGCGCGCACTGTCCGGTCCCTCCGGTGCACGTATGTCCGGCGGGCGCTGTCCGGTCCGTCCGGTGCACGTATGTCCGGCGGGCGCTGTCCGGTCCGTCCGGTGCACGTATGTCCGGCGGGGCTGTCCGGTCCGTCCGGTGCACGTATGTCCGGCGGGGCTGTCCGGTCCGTCCGGTGCACGTATGTCCGGCGGGGCTGTCCGGTCCGTCCGGTGCACGTATGTCCGGCGGGCGCTGTCCAGTCCGTCCGGTGCACGTATGTCCGGCAGAGCTGTCCGGTCCGTCCGGTGCACGTATGTCCGGCGGGGCTGTCCGGTCCGTCCAGTGTACGTATGTCCGGCGGGCGCTGTCCGGTCCGTCCGGTGCACGTATGTCCGGCGGGGCTGTCCGGTCCGTCCGGTGTACGTATGTCCGGCGGGCGCTGTCCGGTCCGTCCGGTGCACGTATGTCCGGGGGGCTGTCCGGTCCGTCCGGTGTACGTATGTCCGACGGGGCTGTCCGGTCCGTCCGGTGCACGTATGTATTATTACGTTTTGGCAAGGGCCTGGATGTCGTAGAACACGGCAGCGTCCACCACCTGTACATTTATGCAGCACCCCATGGCGTCCGAGTAGAACTAGCTTCAGCAACGGGCCGACCTCCATTACAGCTAGCGCCATCCACTGAAAGCGATAGGGGCCCAGCATAGCTTCAAAGAGACTCTAAAATGGCGAAATTAGTTTTAACACATACAGTGAGGGGTCTTAAAGCCTCTTAATTATTTTTCCGAGGTGGCCGGAGAACCGCTCGCATCCGGGAAAGGCTAATTTGTTATGTTTGAGAAAATTCATGAGAGAAACAATTTTGAAAATCAGTGGCTCATTTGTTGAATTTTAGACTTTCAAAGTCAGACCTTTGATTTGAGACCAGTTCGTCTGCACTGTAGACCAGGTGGTGACACAACAACGCCATATAATCGGGATTATATGTCAAAGTCACCCACATGCAGGTCAACGTCAGGCTTTAAGGTCACAGGTCCAGATATGTCTAATTTCCTTGGCTACTCTCGCCTTTTAAATATGACCTCATGTAGTTTTATTGAGCCTCTAGATCGATGAAGCAATACTTTACCTTATTAGTTATCTCTTCAAACGAATTGTTACTGTATGGAAACTATAAACCTATTAGGCTCCCTGTCGGATTCAATTTTAATGGTGGCTTTAGGTTGGGTTTCAATATCGACACAAACATTTTAGGGTGTTTTTTTAAATTTAGGAGTGCTTTTCAAACTTTTGAGAAGTTTATGGGTGATCTTAAAAGTTTCAGGGATATTTAGGGGTGCTCACGCACCCCTAAAGTTACATCTTTGATTATTACTTTTTTCAGATATACCTTGAGATTACAATATCATTCAGGCCCATTTTTTTAAGTAGTCTGACTTGCTTAGGTAGAAGATAGAGGAATGTTTCCACAGCTATTTGAAAGCCCATGCAAATAATATTGGTAGAGTGTCTGCCAGTGAACCACAGTTAGGAGCTGTCACAAACTCACTGCATGACCACGTTAGTCAGGAATACACCCATGACCCCGTCCCCAGCACGCCGGCACCTGCGGTACGCAATAAGCCAGGCAATGGAACGGTGGGCTGCGCGGCCTCATAGACACACCAACACAGAGGGAAAACCCGCTCTCACCCAGAAATGGGCGAGCACGTTGACCTCCATGGTCTTGGTGATGAGATGGTCGGGGATATCCAGCAGACTCTTGCCCGTCACGATGCCAGCGTTGTTGACCAGAATCGACACCTGCCGAGCACGGGTCACCTTACTCAGCGTGTTGGGGGCGCGGTAGTGGAGTGGTCAGCGTAGCTGGCTTCCACGCAGCCGACCCGGGTTCAAGGCCCGGCGGCTTCCCTGAACAAGGAGCAAGCTGGCTCCCGAGAAACCCTTCCAACAGGGAAAGAGTTGGCGACGCGATATGACCCTGGCAGTTGGTGCGTCGATAAGCCCCAAAAATTTATTACAAATTACTCAGCGCGTTACAATTACGATGTAGAGACACAAATACCGGGGGTGGATCAATTGGGAAGTTCAGGGAGGATGGGTTAATTTTCCAGTGTCTTTAGGGGAACCCAAATTTTTCAGTCGAAGACTTTCACCTTACTCCTAACTGGCGGACAACAGTGCCCAATAAGGGCGTCGCCATGGTTTACGATCGGGAGAGGGGTGCAGACCCAGTGATGAAACCTTACACGTCCATTTTTCTATAATGACTCAGCCAGCTAGGTAAGCTACTAAAGCAGTTCCATGGTATCATTAACGTTGCAGCATCATGGTAATGGTCGAGATAGTTGTTCCTTAGTATATGTGCTTTTTGCCAGATTTAGTGCAAATTCTCCTTTTAAAGAAACTTACGTATTTAAGCCAAAAGTGGGAGGGAGGGGTGCCCCTCTTCCAAGGGGCTTCGGCTCTCAAAAGAGTCCCAATGTCGACGTCAATGACGACTAAAAACGAGTTGTTCCATAGTTTACATAAATATTTGTCGTGTTTTCATAACAATGTACTTGTATACAAATCGCGACGAGTACTTTTATCCATCTCATGAACAGTTTCCCCTTCACTCTTAACACGCGCAGTGGAGAGGGTCTGGCGTCGACGGGCAGTGAAGGTCCTAAAGTGCCCCTCCCCTGAGATCTCGAAAACAAAGAGGGTTATAAAACGCCCGTTGTGGGTTGAGTGGGGGCGGTGGTGATCTACCTCATGGCAAAGGTTCATTGACATAGGTCAATATCTTCAAGGGCAAACGAGGTCGCAAAAGCCAAATCTGGGCCGCGCTGGAGACTTATTGGAAAATGCCGTAATTATGCGAAAAACGGGGAATATATCAAAAGCAATAAAGGTCATATAGGAAAGGTCCCATACAATGATCTCTGAAAATTTGAAGTCGAGGTCATTCAAGGTCAATGACGTATGATCTAACAATATTAGATATTCCCAATAATTTACAATATAGCTTGCACTATAGTAGCCTGTAGTCGTGAAACAAAAGCGTCACATTGAAAAATACTTTTAACCTTGACCTGTGGCTTTGACCATGACCAGCCTTAACCCTCGCCCCACCGGGGGCCATCGATGGCCCCCTACTCTAAGGTTTTTCCGGGATAGCAGAAAAACGACGAGGCGCAGCACTGCGGCTGAGGGCTTTACCTCTCACCCCATCATTTTCCTACTATTCCTGAAATTTTTTACCGCGGGTCACCCAAGGTCAGGTCACCAGGCGAGGTCAACCAAGGTCACCTCACTTCAACTTTTGACCTCTATAAGGGCTACAGTTCTAAGTCAATCGATTTGAAACTTCCTACACTTCATGACCCCTCCAGGGTCTACAAGGTGTATATCCGGGATTTTTCGATTGCTTGGTCTGAGGTCAGGTCACGAGGTGACGTCTCCTATTGAAAAATCATGGGGAAAAGCTGTCTTATGATCTAAAAGTCACATAAAGGATTTCAAATGCTCAGCTTGCTCAGAAAAAAAAACGTTGCTGGACACCCTTTCACGGATCCCAGGGACTCTCCGAGGTCACCCAAGGTCACCAGGGGTTAAAAACAGTGTTTTGACAATAACTTTTGACCTAATTAAGCTAGAGCGCTAAATCTAACACCAGCGTGTACGTCTCATCACTGGCTTTCATTTAATATACGGCAAAGTCACTTGCTGACCTTTCGTGACCTCAGGTCATATTAGGTCACGAGGTGACCTCTGGAGGTCAAACCACTGGCGGGAGGTCATACCGTTCCACATAGCGGAAAAAGGTCTGGAAATTTCCTATCAAATGTACTTTACCAGATCTCAATAGCTTAAATGGCATAAGAGTTATGCCCAGTCTGCTTAAGCATTGCATATTTGAGTGAAAATAGCCGATCTTGACCTAACTTGACCTCTGGAGGCCAAAAATTGATCTGAGCACTTAAATATGTGCAACAATTTCTTACTGAATTCACGTGAGTTTTCCAATGCACTTTGCAGATTTGCGCTAACCTTCATATTTTCGGAGTTAGAGGGGGGCCATCGATGGCCCCGGTGGGGCAAAGGTGGCGCCGGACCCCTGTTGGGGCGTGGGTTAACTATGAAGTCATACCTGAACATGTAATACTTAACTATATAACCTGAACTATACTGAACTATATGAACTAACTATATAACCATATGACTGGAATACTGGGGTCAATGATCTTGACCTGTGACCTTCAACCTTGACCTTGACCTTCATGTGGGTTGACCATGACATATAACCTGATTATATGACGACAACCTGATTATATGACGATATGGCATCACAACTCGGTCTACAGTGAACACGAAGTGGTGCGACCGTGGTTTGCATGTCGGGGGTTTCATGTTAACGCCTTCAAATGTGGTTTTCAAGGTGGTTTATATTTTCGAGTAACTACAACATTGTGCAACCAATTCGCTCGATTTATTTACGCAAAGATCGCAATTCTCCGTGTTTAGGCAGTGCAGGGAAGGTAGGGTGCACCAGTGACCTAGCACCACCATTTGACTGACCTTGCCGACCTCGCGTTTGACCTTGTCGGCAACCTTGTAGATGTCCTCCCGGTTGGAGACGTCGCAGCTGTAGGCGAAAGCCTGTCCGCCGGCCGCTCGCACCATGCGAACTGTCTCCTCGTTTCCTGTGGGCGGACCATAGCTACGGTTAGGCCGCACTCAGGGCGCCCTCAGCCTGTGAATGATAATTGACGTTCTGATCAATTATACACTACTATAGTAAAACTGAAAATGTATTGAACACAGTACCAAATTTTGGTCATGTAGCGGTGGTCAAATCATTAAACATGAAAAGGAATAGGAAGCCCTTGAAATAATTGCCTTCATTAATGGAAAACTTCTTTGCTGGCAGGATGACGTCGGGCTGTTATCTTATTCGATTTTTTGCTTCGACAAGGTTTATAGGTAGGGTAGAGTAGGGTAAGACGCATATGCTAAGGGAGGATGTGTCTGTACCAATCGTGCGTGGACGGAATCACCTTATTTTTTCTTCGTTAAGTTCTGTCACGATTTGTCTACACTCGGATAGAAATTTGTTTTTGTTTTAAACAAGAGGTCACTTGACCTGCAATGATGACCTGATCTGAGATGACTTTACCTTACAATTTTGGAGGAAGTTGTGAAATTTATCAAGGACAAGGTGTGCCAAGTAAGTTGGCGCTTCGCGCCACCGTTTTTTTGTGCCAGCGGAAAAACTCGAGGGGTCTTCAAACACCCCTTCACAGGGGTGAGGGTTAGTGGTCTACTCCCGGGGACCCATGAGCTGGTCTGGGGCCCCTTGAATTATCTGATTTGGGTTCCTGAGCCATGGTGTGGGCCCTAATGGGCCTGTAATATGATTTGGCTCCCTCTGAGCGGCAGACGTAGCAACCGGGGGGGGGGCAGGGGCCACCGCCTCGCCCCCCGATTTTTTCTGTGGTGGGCCCGTGCAACTGTAATGACAAAACAAAGCAAGAATATCAGCTACTGTAATATAGAACAAGAAACCCAAACGACCCCGATAGCTTGTCTAAGAAATTTCCAGTTCCATAGTACGCCATCTGCAAGCCCCAGGACGAGGAGTGCTTCGTGATAAACGACAAAGCACAACAATTCTAAGGATTAATGTGAAAGACATGAGCGGAGCCAAAATAATTCACTTCATAGTTTCGTTATAGCATGCATACCGCTACGCTTTGAAAGTAACCACACTCTCATCTTCTGGCTATTATGATTTTCTGAGGTTTTCTGCAAATGTACAGAAAGAAGAAACGGGACGATCTTGAATCCTTACCGAGTTATTGAATTGTCGTTTTGAAATATTAACATATTTTAGCTTGGCACTTTCACTCGTAAGAAATATATGATATTTGTCTATACAATGTGCAATGATATAAATCACACTCTGGGACATTCATGTATTCTAAGTGTTCCTCTCGCGTGTGTTTGGAGATTTATGGTGGACTGTCTTTTACGGACGAGTATTGTTTCTAAACTGCCCCGTCTGCGTGCGTCGTTTACTTTTGCTAGAATGGTTGTGTTGTTAAATGTGTTCTTCGGGTTAGTGGCTTATCGTGAAACTTGTCAGTGTGTGTTAGTGGCCCCTCTGAAGTGCATAGTTAAGTTGCAGTTTTTCAAATGTATCCACTACATGGCTGGAGCGCACAGTCTCCTAGGGTGCATTAGAATTTTTGGTAGTAAATAAGATTGGTTTGTTTGATAGGTGTCTTGTCCTGTGTGATTTTGTCCTGTGCCCACGTCAGCAGAAATTTAAACAACCGACTGAGTGAAAGTGCATGGTATGCCCCTGGTATGCCCATGATATGCGATCAAACGACATAATTCGGTAGACTTCTAGACAGTACATGCTTTTGAACACGACTGTGATTCCACTGCATTTATGACCACCCGCCTCAGCTGACAAAACGTCTTTGTTTGGCCTGCTCCATTGCTCAAGTTGGGAATGAGATGACCTTGACTGATAGAGGCACTATAGGCTGCCAACTCAGATGGTGCACAAATACAATCCCAGAAAGAGTCTCAAGTAACCATTGTTTGGTTGAGACGCTGGTGGAAATAGTACCGGGTTTGAGAATATATCGACATGTTGGCTCTCGACAGCCGCATCCATGGTGTTCTGCCAGAGGATTTAATCAGAATCAGAATCAGTGCATTCGATGAAGGTCCGCCGTTGCAGGAACTTTTCATTTGCTGCGTCACTGAAGTAAGAAATCCGCGCTCAGAGGAGGGAAATAGTAAGACAAAAAACACACACCTAACATCACACATGTCTACCCAGTTGCAAACGTCATATAACATCCGAAAACTTCGTCGGAACATATCACCCATGACTAGATATTACAATCGGCTGACTAGTTGCAAGTTGTTTCTTACAGTTTAGTGTAGAATTTAAACTCATCAAGTGATGTCGGTTCTGGCTAAAATCATTTGTTTTAGTGCTCTGCAACAAGTGGGTCATTAAGAGTAGTAGTGGGTCATTAAAAGAGTAAGGAATTAATTCAGGGGAAGTTGTTTACTTTTAGGATCCAGGAGCTTGGAGCCCCTCACGGGCGCAGGAATCGTGGTTAAGTTGGAAGGGCTCCGGTGTCAACATCCCCGCCCTCGACCTTGACTGGTCTCAACAAAGACCTGGCGACAGTGCATATTGCCTAATCCGATCTGCGGTTATAATCCGTCCTGCGCTGTAACGCTTTGCCACGCTACGTTATCAGTGCTCAGTCCTTACTAATAACATCCGAAATAAGCATGATCAGAACACCATTGAAGCACCATTGCAATACTCCCGTCAGTAGGAATCGAATGATAGATGTTGTTACCTTGCTGGTAAAACTGAAAGGTTGACTTGAACAAAGGTAAACGAATTGGCCCAAAGTTACCTAATTTGGCCATGGTGAATGTACAGACATCAATCGATTCGAAGTGATAATACAAAGACAATGTCGAGTTGATTACACTTTTAATTACCTGCCTCCTCGAATCGAATAAGCAAAATGTAGCAAATACACTCTGGATTATTTATTCGGTCACAGCCCTTCATCAGAAGCCTCATAATACAATAGATAAAAACATAGATTATTACTCATAGTGTGAGTTAACCCTCGCCCCACCGGGGGGGCATCGATGGCCCCTAAGGTTTTTCCGGGATAACAGGAAAACGACGAGGCGCAGCACCGCGGTTGAGGGCTCTACCTCTCACTGCATCATTTTTCCATCATCCCTGAATTGTTTTAACCCGGGTCACCCAAGGTCAGGTCACCAGACGAGGTCAACCAAGGTCACTTCAACTTTAGAGCTCTGTAAGAGCTACATTTCGTAGTTGATCAATTTGAAACTTCCTACACTTCATGAACCGTCCAGGGTCTACAGGGTGTATATCCGGGATTTTCGATTTCGTGCCCTGAGGTCAGGTCACGAGGCGACCTCTCCCATCGAAAAAACATGGGGAAAAGCTGTTTCATGATATAAAAGCCACAAAAATGATTGCAAATACTCAGACTGCTCAGAACAGCGTTTTTGGACACCCTTTCACGGATCCCAGGGGTCATATTTGCCCTTTGACTTTTCCAAGGTCATCCAAGGTCACCAGGGGTAAAAACAGTATTTTGACAATAACTTTTGACCTAACTAAGCTAAAGCGCTGAAACAAACACCATCGTGTTTGTCTTATCACTGGCTTTCACTTGATATACGGCAGCGTCACTTTTGGACCTTTCGTGACCTCAGGTCATATTAGGTCACGAGGTGACCTCTGGAGGTCAAACCACTAGCGGGAGGTCTTCACGTTCCACATAGCGGAAAAAGGACTTGCAATTTCCTATCAAATGTACTTTACCAGACCTCAATAGCTCTAATGACATAAGAGTTATGCCCAGTTTGCTTAATCATTGCATATTTGAGTGAAAATAACCGATCTTGACCTAATTTGACCTCTGGAGTTCAAACCATTGACCTGAGCACTAAACATGTGAAGTAATTTCTCACTGAATTCACGCGAGCTTTCTAGTGCACTTTGCAGATTTGCGCTAACGCCCATATTTTCGGAGTTAGAGGGGGGCATCAATGGCCCCGGTGTGGCGAAGGTGGCGCCGGACCCCCGGTGGGGCGCGGGTTAAGACTACGAATATTTCCCTCCTTGATGCTGCTATCCAACGTAGACCTGCGTCTTTTTGCTGAGCGCCGCGGCCGCGTCGGTGCGGTCCCTTCTGGTGTTCTGTGAATGTTATCACGGATTGCAAACAGGTTTCTGGGCACGTCAATTCATTTTTAATTCAACATGTTACTCAGTTGAACAAGCTATTCGAGATATTGATAATGTGTTCATCTTGTTCGAATTACCCCTGGGCAGAGCTGTTCAGAGCTGTTCATATTACAGAACTGTTCATATATAGAGAGCTGTTCATAGTATCACCTAAAATATGTTCACGTATGAAGTTAGATTTTTAGAATTCTGTCCTGCGCATGCAGATAACAATGCAGCTAAAATATGACATAGCTTGTGATTTACAGGCTGCATTCTAATCTTACTAACAAAAATGTCAGCCCAATCTGTCTATTCGTTGCGCAGAGAACCTCTGTTACCACAAGCTCTAGGGCGCATATATATGGACCCTGCAGTGACCTCATTACCATATTCAAAACCAGCATGGTAGATTACCTCCCACTAATATCGTGTGGTAATGTGGAAATGAGTGCTATTTGTTTTTATGCCATTTTTGTATTCTTCATGCCAATAAGAGGCAAGCACTGTCAAGTTTTAAGTCAATTTCAATCTCATGTAGTATATTTTGAAATTATAGTAACACAAATAATTTGACAGCATTGACATACCTTTTACATATCTATGCAACAGTAAAGTATTGTGTGAAGGGAAACGATAAAGTCAGGTAAATTTTCTTACCACGTGCAATATGAGATTCCCAACATGTTTAATCAGTTAGATTTACTCAATATGTTTGCGTCTGGATACGTCCGACCAGTCGTCACAGTCGGCAAACAAAAATCCTGTCATGCATATATAGTTGTATCTGGACTTTTTGTTATTTGCTAGAAAATAATATTTGGGAAGTCCCTCCTAAGCTTTTCAGCAAACATACCAGCTAAAAGACAATACCAGTAAAACACTGTGGATCGTATGCTCCTACGATAGTGTAAAACAGGATGAGAACAGTTTTGAAATATGCTTTTTGCTAAGGTTTTTTTGGTAAAGGGAGTGGACGACTAAATCGAACTCTAAAAATAACAATTTATGGACAAGCCAGGCCTGGAAGTCAAGAAACGACATTGTGTGTCCACCTTCATTGGCTCAAATTAAAACTATTGCCTGTTTTCTTAACACCCTGGGTCGGCGTAAGTATCGTGGGTAAATAAGAGTCTTAGCTGAGCTGTCTACTTGCAGCATGTAACGTTGCGAAAGACATGTAATTTTTGAAAACATGTCACGTGAAATGTGTTGCCAGATTTAAAGGGATCCCGACTGCTTTGAGTTACCGCTGTATGGGCGTTTATTCCGAAATTCAAATTGTGCAAAAATTTAATATACACAGTTTTGGATGAAATGTAATATGCCTGTAGTGGTTCCCCGGCAGGCTGTAGAAAAAAACAGAAGATATCCCAGTTTAAAACCCATTATAAAAGCGGAGCACTCTGTTCAAGCCAGTCCTGTCACCAGGCCTAGAACTAGGCATGGAAAAGTGATTACGCTTAGCAACTTCGCCAATCGTAATCAGTTTTTTCAAAGCCAAAGTAGATGGAATTCGGAAATCATAATTTCTGTGACACTTTCCCTACAACGACCTTCTAGAGAATTTAACAAAGACGAGATGGGCTCTAACGAAGGTGTCCCCCTCCCCACCTGGATGACAACGTTTCACCGCAATGACTAAGGAGTGCGGAATAAGGTATTCTTGAAAGAAAATTCCAAATTATCGAGCTGAAATATACTTTCTCTTGGGTGTCTCTTGACTGGGTCACGAAAATTATTGTTATTTGGCGGTAGCTGCGCTTCTTTCCCGGCCGTGCAACGGTTCTAATACACTAAAAAGCACGTGACGACCTAAATAGATTACCAGCAGTATCAGCACCGCAGTAACCGCGTCGGCGAAACTAACTTCAAGGTTGAACCTCTTCAATCGCCGCTGATATCCTCTCAATGGCATCCCCGAATGACGGGGGTAAGGTATAATTCAGGCATTGTACTCGTTAGCGTTATATGTCAAGGGAAATGACCTAAGGCCCTTGATGATAAAAGTGTCAAGTAAAAAACAACAGGTGTGATGAAAACTTCTGACAACTTACCAGTTTAAAACACGCGCATTGATGGAGGGTGGGTACCCGCCCCCTCGGATTTTTCGGAGACAGAATGAAAACGGCGGCGCATAGCGCCACCATACTTGGTATACCTTTCCTCTGATCAGTTATACAACTTAATTCAATTTTTTAAGGTTGGGAAATCTTAGGTCAGGTCACTAGTGCAGCTGAAGTGACCTCACCTAAAAAAGTTTAATATAGTCAGAACAGAATGAATAGCCGAGTTCTAGAAAAATATGCATGATGATGGCATTGATGAAATATATTCTGATATTTTTCATATCGCTGATCTAAGGCCAGGTACTGACCTCTCCATTGAAAAAACATGGGAAAATTGTTTAAACTGAACAACTTAGTAATAGATGGAGACAGGGCGTTTATTTAAAAGGCACTAGCTTTGCCTCATCTTGTTGGTTCTAATCATATGAATTTTGACCTAATGTGGCTCTTACCTGACCTCAGCGCAGATCAAATCGTAGATTGTACCCGATTTTAACCTAGCAAGGTCATATTATACATCAATTGTATTGGCTTGCTGTGAGGATTCCAATGGTCTAAATTTTTTCTCTCTCTTTACTAGTTCAGATGAAATGACTGAAAACCTGGATTTACATGTTATCCCTATGGTGGCATGTCTTGACCTCTAGTGACCTTAAATGTGACCTGACAAAAATGGTAAAAATGATTTCTATAAAGTTTTGGATGACCTATGCAACGCCGTTTACCATTTTCCATTATCTAGCGGGGCTTCTAAGATCTTAGGGGGAGTATCCACCTCCCCGTCAAAGCAAAGGTTGCTTAGGCCCCGTCAATGCGCGTGTTAAGCGTTACATAGAAGCAAAATCTTGCCTATGACCCCGACGCCGAGCACTGTCAGCGCGTGTTTTTGCTTTCGTGCAGGCGTAAAGGTTATTGAAACATATCTGCTGAGTTGTTCACCGCTGTTCTGTATGATCATGTTCTATCTATTCGTAAATGTCGGGAATTTTTGGTCCGACGGAATGACCCAACCATCATCATGCATGGCTGTCATGTCCGGAGTGGCGCCACTAGTATTTACCGGAACTGTGTTTATACTATAGCGGGCGGCGTTTACAACTTGACCCACTACATCATGTATCTATAGGGTGCAGCGTGTGTTCAGAGGGACGCTGCATGTGCGCAGGCGTGCAGCTATGCGGCCTGTCGGTAACGTGGTTTGGGCGAAAGGACTACAGGATAAGAGACAAAGTTTCAGCATTGAATGAAACCACGGTCGCACCCTGTCTAGCACATTACCCCCTCGGTTAAATGGAATGTGGCACCTTGGTCTAATCCTGGAATTTAGTGTAATTAGGCGTACTTTTAGTCAAAAATAATGAAACCACTCATGATTTCTCTGAAAAATGTACAATAAGCTCAATATTTGGTTTTTAAAAATACTCCTCTAGAAAAAGAAAAAAATATCAGACTGTGGATGATGTCACGATCTGGCAGCCACTACCATACTTGAAACGCTTCAAGGGCTTCGATTGGCTGATGCTCATCGTGATGTCAGCATATGCCATCACACCAGTAGCTCAAAACAATAGCTGCCGGCGACGGGGGGCTGAAGGGGGCTGGTGTGAGGAAGGTTTTAGCTTTTTTCTACGGAAATATCGAGTTCCAAGTCAAATGAAATATTGAGTACCGGGTTTTCCGACCTGCTTTACAACTTGGCTATCTCAGTTAAAATTACGTTGTGAAGGTGCCACATTCCCTTTAAATTAAATCCATTGGGCTGATTCCTGGAGCGTACGGACCGGCTCTGTTCCAGTCATTTAGTTTGGATCGGTATTCGGTCCAGCGGTCAGTCCTACCGAATCAAACAATAACGTCTCAAACAGTAACGTCAGTAATGGGTGACAAAAATATGTATTGGATTTCCTTCTTTGGATCTGTCACCCGCGTGACAGATTGACATTTATCATTCCCCCTATCGCAGCATATCAAAAGTGTCTGACTTGACCCAATACCACTACTCAATTATTAATAAAGAATGGATACCAGCACATTTAGAAGATATCCAGTGGTATACATGTTTTTCTCAGCTCAGCGAGTCGAATCATATGCGACATGGCTTTTTGAGACAAGGGGTGTTCCAGTTTAAAGTCTCAAATTTTATGCCAAAGTTCAAACCCGGAGGACCATTGAAACTTCACTCAGTGCTTGATATCTATTTTTGAGTTAGAGCAAAACAGTTAGGAGCAGCACAGCAGAGTTAGCCACCGAGGCTAACGATGGGATTGGCCACAATGCCTAATCCCCAGGAGTGACCAGCACTCAGATGCTGGGACGACGTGAGGCCGTGATCCGCACGCGCCCACTGTCCACGGATCACTGTCCATGCCTCCGTCATGAGGCGTGGACGACGCAGGACTACCATCACCACATGGTGCGTAGCTCATGCTCCAAGACCCAAAAAGGCAAGTTCACAGAGAGCAAACACGTAAACCGAAATTCCTGAGAATAATGTAAACAATTGGAAAGATAAATCCATAAACAAATAACGACGATTCATAGAAACACTACCCAAGAATATAAAGTAACAGACAAGGTTTTAGACTAAAGAAATGGCGGCCCCATACCCACACCGTCCGCACATCTGCCGCCCAGATGTGCTCCCGAGAGCCTCACAGTGGACCGGCACAGCAGGGCGGGGGCAGCTGAAGGCAGAAAATGAAACCAAGCACTTGTGTTATAAGAAAACGTTCCAGAAGACTAAATATTTACAAACTAAGATTTTGTTCGGCACAGCGGCCCCTATAATTCAACATTTGAATTATACAAAAACGAGAACAAAATAGTGACAATATGACTAGTCACTCCTCAATAGCCATACAGTACAATCACCACACGAGTTCGACACTACGCACTATTTTCCTCTAGGACACAGAGTCGTGCTACCGGTCGGGTATACACCCCACTGCTGGTTCTCACTTCCACGGCCCTCACACGCCCATCCGCACCAGGAATGGTCCGCACGACACGTGCCATAGGCCAGTGGCCTCGCGCCTCATTTTCATCGACCATGAGCACAAGGTCACCGACACGCATGTTTGGCGATTCGCCAGTCCACTTCCTGCGTAAGGTCAGTTTGGGGAGATAGTCCGCACGCCAGCGTTTCCAGAAGCTGTCCGTCAGTCTTTGCGCAAAGCGCCAGCGCCGACGTGAGCACATGTCCCCCTCAGTGAACACTCCTGGTGCCACACAAACATCGGCACCGCCCGTCAAAAAGTGGCTTGGCGTCAGCGCACTGTAGTCGTCCGGGTCGGTGCTCACGTGCGTGAGTGGCCGTGAGTTCACGATCCGCTCAGCCTCGCACATCACTGTTCTCAGAACCTCATCACTGGTGGGCTGCCGCAACAGCACCGACAGCACACACTTGACACTTTTTACTAAGCGTTCAAAGACGCCCCCAAAGTGGGGAGCAGAGGGAGGATTGAAGTGCCATTCAATCCCTCTCTGAGACAGTTCATCAGCGACTCGCTGGGTGTCAATGTCTCTGAGGTTCTGACGTAGCTCTCGCTCTCCCGCACGCAGATTAGTGCCGTTATCGCTCCAAACTGCGTGCACCGCGCCTCGTCTGGCCATCATGCGGCGCAGCGCCATAATAAAGCTGTCAGCGTCCAGCGTGTCGGTGATCTCGATGTGCACGGCACGGGTGGCGAGACAAGTCATGAGGCAGCCGTATCGCTTCTCGGTTTTGCGAAAGCGTTTCACGAGGAGGGGTCCAAAAAAGTCCACACCAATATTCCAGAAAGCTTTCTGGTGTGACGTCACACGCGCGGTGGGCAGATCGGACATTCTTGGGGGAGCTGGCTGGACACGTCTCCTCCAGCAGACGGCACATGAACTCGTCCACTTCTTGACGGCAGCTCTCCCTTTGAGTGGCCAAAATCTCTCACGCAGTGCACTGAGAGTATGCTCTGGCCCGGGGTGGGCCAGCCGTTGGTGTTGCCGCACGATAAGCAGGCGTGTCACGTCATGGTTCGGTGGAAGCACGATTTGATGCCGACTTTCCTCGGTCAGATCAGCATGTTTCAGGCGACCTCCCACGCGAATTAGCCCATCTCCGTCCAGGTATGGTGATAGTTGGAGAATGCCGCTCTGGCGGGAGATGCTTCTGCCTGCCTTCAGTGCAGCAATCTCTTCGGAAAAAACATCCGACTGAGCCCTTTTCAACCAGAGCGTTTCGGCGGCAGTGATTTCTGCAGCAGACAGCGGCCTCCTGACACGGTTTGCACTGTCCACCCGGCAGTTTTTTGCGAACCTGCGTAGCCACGCTGTGACCCGAAACAAACGCAGAGCAGATGAGTACCTGGCAGGATCTGTCGGGTCAGCGCTATGTTCGTTTGACCTCTGCTGGGTCACATTCACCGCCTGCTTGACCTCTAAGTCAATGACAAGATCACTGCCTGTTTCACACATGTCAGCAGGCCAGGCTTCTTCCGGCTGCCACAGGAACGCAGGTCCTTGTACCCAGTCACTGTCAGGCTGCAGTTCACTGGCTTTACACCCACGCGAGCAGATATCTGCGACATTTAGCGGGCCCGGTACGTGCCGCCAGTCGCTACTATCAGAAGAGTCCTGTATCTCCGCCACCCTGTTCGCTACGAACGTGTGGAAGCGTCCACTTTCACTTTTGACCCAGCGCAGAACAGTCCGTGAGTCAGTCCAGAAGTGTGTGGAGTCGATGTCCCAGCTGTGCTCCCTCCGCACCAGATTTGCGACACGCACAGCCATTACTGCCGCCTGTAGCTCCAGTCGGGGAATGGTCAGCTGTTTCAGCGGGGCGACCCTGCCCTTGGCAGCGACGAATGAGCACCAGATGCGCCCGTCCTCATACTGGAGCCGAAAGTAGGCCACCGCTCCGAAAGCCTTAATGCTGGCGTCGGCAAACACGTGCAGTTGACACGCAGTGGGTCGGGTCGGGTCTGGCCGGTAGCAACGGGGAATGCTGAACAGCTTGAGGTCACTGACCTCTTCCAGCCAGCAGTTCCACTCATCAACTAGAGATTCATCAGAGATCTCATCGTCCCAGCTGTATCCACCAGACCATAGGTGTTGCAGCAGAGACTTAGCACGCACGATAAACGGGCTCAGAAACCCGATCGGGTCGAATATTGTTGACACTCGTCTCAATATTTCGCGTTTCGTGCATACACTGCTGTCCATATCGTCCACTTCGAAGACGAAAGTGTCCTCACGCACTTTCCAGTGAACACCCAGTGCTCTCATCACTGGTGCGTTGTCACTCAGGCCTAGGTCACGGCTTTCCGGATCACCGTCCATTGATCGATGAGGAACGACCCACTTCGTGAGATTAAAGCCACCTCGACCCAGCATGTCTGTCATCGAGCGCTTCATCTCGTCTGCCTCCTCTTCGGTTTCCAGAGACGTGTAGAAATCATCAACATAGAATTGTTTGAGAGCCGCTGCGGCTGCCGCGGGGAAGTCCTGCGCGTTATCGTCAGCGCATTTACGAAGCGCGAAGTTCGCAGCGCATGATGATGAAGCGGCCCCGAAAACATGCACTTTCATCTGGTACGTATCGGGTTCCTTTTCACGGTCCTTGCCTCGCCATAGGAAGCGCAGCGCTGGCTGGTGCGATTCAGTGACACCCACACTGTGATACATAGCCTTGATATCGGCAGAGATAGGCACTGGACCTTGTCTAAATCGCATCACCACCCCGACCAGGCTGTTTACCAGGTCAGGCCCGGTCAACAGTTTCTCATTTAGAGATGTACCGCGGTAGCTGGCAGCTGCGTCAAACACGACACGCACTTGACCCGGCTTTTTTGGGCTGGTGACACCGTGGTGTGGCAGATGCCACACTGACCCATCGTTCACTGTGTCACCAGGACAGACCTTGGACGCGAGGCCGTCCTTAATATACCCTTCTATAGTTTCAGAGTACATTTCCAACAAGTCCGGATCCTTATCCAGCTTCCGCTCTGTATGCTTCAGACGAGTCAGAGCGGCAGCGCGGTTGTCGGGAAGCCAGGTGTTCTCATCCTTCCACAGCAGGTCTGTGTGGTATTTTCCACCCTTCAGCACAGTGCTGGCTTCCAGCACAGCCAGAGCGCGCTTGTCGTCCAACGAGCGGCTCATCTCGCTATCATATTTGGCGCCGAAGTCCTCCGTCCGCCAAAACTGTTCAACTTGGCGCTCCAATGCGCCCACCGCAGTGCTTACGTGAAGCACCTGCGTCACATCACTGGAGTGTCTATAGGTGCTAGGAAGCCTGCCCGCCACTGTCCATCCCAGCCAAGTTCTCACAGCAGAAGGTGTGCCTGGTGGACCGGTTCTCACCTCCCGAGGGACTATCAGCTGGAAATAGTCCGCACCCAGGAGGATCTCAACTAGATCCGAGTCAGTGGCTGACAGCGGCAGGTCAGTCATGTGTGGCCATTTTTCTTTCTCCATCGGCCAGTTGACCTTCTCTGAGTGGATGGCCAGCTGTGGCACTGTGCGGACGCCCGTCACAGTATAGCGCGCCGCACTAGTCGACTCGATGGCGAACGTGACGGCATGGGACTTCTGAGACGTCGTCTCATGAATCGTGCTGAGTTGCAGGGTCTCAGCAGACCCCATCGGCAGTCCGATTTCAAGCGCCAGGCCTTCTTTGATCAGGGACACTTGGGATCCAAGGTCGAGAAGAGCGTTCACCTTCTTCGATCCAGAAGGTCCATAGACAGTCAGCGGTAGCACCTGGAGGAGCACCTCCCCCTTGTTGCACGCGTGCGACACTTGTGCTCGACCCGCTGACTGCATGCTGTCACACAAACCCTCAGGCTGTTTGTCTGTGTTCGGGCGCGCAAACGCCGCACCATGAAGCAGTCGGTGGTGGCGTTTACCACACCCGGTTACATCGCAGTTCGGCGCGTCCGCACATTTTGCCGCGACATGTCCGTCCGACACCATACACTTAAAACAAACACTGCTGTGTTTGAGTAGTGCTACACGCGCATCCAACCCCAGGGCCGCAAACTTCCTGCATTTGTCCAGCTTGTGGCCCGGGGTACCACAGCACCGACACAGAGTTTTGGCATCACTACTGGTGACTGCCGCTGCCGCGTTTACACCGCGGCGCTCACTGACGAGTTTATGATCCTTCGCTCGGCGAGGAGGCGGCGGGGGCGGCCCCGTCACGGCTTCAGTGGCAGTCCTTCCAGAAGTCAGCGAAAGGCCATAAAGTTGACGCGCTGCGTCGACTTGGCGTCGCAGGAACGCGTCCAGGGCTATCAGCGTCGGGGGCTCGGGAAGGCGCACGGCCTCTTCGCCCCATTTCCAGGCGACACTGCGTGGCAGCTTGCTGACCACCTGACGCAGATTTACTGTAGCAGCCAGGTCCGCGTCATACCTGAGGTGCTGCAGGACGCTGACGGCAGTGTGCAGCCTGGAAGACAATATCTGGAGCGCCTCGACGTCAGACTCTTTTATAGGCGGAAGAGTTAGGACGCGGTCCAGGTTTATCTGCACGATGGTGGCTGGATCTCCGAAACGGTATTCCAGCTCACGGAGGACTTCTGCGTAGAGCTGGCCGTCACAAAGCAATCCTTCCCACTGCCTCCCTCGCGTCGCCCGTGAGGGAGGTCTGCAGATGAGCCAGCTTTTCCGCGTCACTCAGATCTGTCCTGTTGTGCACTACAGATCTGAATATGGAACTCCACTGAGGCCAGTTAAGTGGAGACCCATCAAACTTGCCCAAGTGCAGTGGCGGCAGTGCTGACCTAGTTGGCTGCCAATTATCCAACCTTCTATCACACGGAGCTGGTGCTGACTCCGTTGGAATCTGGTTAATCCAGGTGTGAGTCCGGCCAACAATGCTGGACTCATGAGCCGGGGTCGGCTTAGCTGGAGGAGGGGCACAACCTCGTGGAGGTGACGGGTCGTCATCACTATCCAGGATTTCCTTCTCCTCTGCCAGCAGTTGAAGACGCAGGTCACAGACCTCGGCGCGGTCGGCAGCCGCGCGAGCGTCAGCACGGGCCTGAGCAGCAGCGAGTTCAGCACGCTCACTGGCAGCACGCGCTGCCTGCTGAGCCTCAAGCTTGGCCACGGCGGCATCGATCCGCGCCTGGCTGCGTTGAGAAGATATCGAAGCATTACTTCTGGTATGAAGACTATGATGACTCATGATGCACAGTCACAGATTCACTAGTTCATACTATCCGGCCCGGAGACGACCAATTTGTTCCAGTTTAAAGTCTCAAATTTTATGCCAAAGTTCAAACCCGGAGGACCATTGAAACTTCACTCAGTGCTTGATATCTATTTTTGAGTTAGAGCAAAACAGTTAGGAGCAGCACAGCAGAGTTAGCCACCGAGGCTAACGATGGGATTGGCCACAATGCCTAATCCCCAGGAGTGACCAGCACTCAGATGCTGGGACGACGTGAGGCCGTGATCCGCACGCGCCCACTGTCCACGGATCACTGTCCATGCCTCCGTCATGAGGCGTGGACGACGCAGGACTACCATCACCACATGGTGCGTAGCTCATGCTCCAAGACCCAAAAAGGCAAGTTCACAGAGAGCAAACACGTAAACCGAAATTCCTGAGAATAATGTAAACAATTGGAAAGATAAATCCATAAACAAATAACGACGATTCATAGAAACACTACCCAAGAATATAAAGTAACAGACAAGGTTTTAGACTAAAGAAATGGCGGCCCCATACCCACACCGTCCGCACATCTGCCGCCCAGATGTGCTCCCGAGAGCCTCACAGTGGACCGGCACAGCAGGGCGGGGGCAGCTGAAGGCAGAAAATGAAACCAAGCACTTGTGTTATAAGAAAACGTTCCAGAAGACTAAATATTTACAAACTAAGATTTTGTTCGGCACAAGGGGCAACCTTAAATTCAGGTCGAGGTAAGAAATACATTCTAAGGTCAGGTTGTATATTATCTCAAGTTTTTTTCGTGACCGTCGCCATGATAGCAAAATGATTGTTATAACTTTTTGTTCGACAAGTATAGATACAAACCCATTTATAGGGGTGTAGGTACTTTGGTGAGCTCTTGTTACCCCGTGATGAGCCAGGCCTCAGAATTATTGGCGGCGTGTCGAAATGTTTATTTAAAAAAATTGAATATTGCCAAAAATAGGACATAGCTTTTCGAGCAGTCGAGCTGCACTCTGAATTAGTCTACATGTTCTAGAGCAAAATTGGCTTTGAGGGTTAGAAATGACGTAAGAAGTGATAACTCAACCAAAAACGGCGGCAACTTTTGCCAAATTGCAAATATTGGTCAACTAGAAAATGCACGGATTTTCGTCTCTTGTGTTTGATTACTCACATATATTTGCGAAAACTGAGAGGGAGAAGTCGGATAGGACACCCGGGCGGGACCGGGAGATCAATGGCAGAGAGCACCATTTTCGATTGCTGATAGTCGAAGTTTTAACTTGAGTTTTAACTTCATCAACTTGATATTTAGCAGAAACACTATGCATTTAATGTCATCCCTTTCGTACTTAAATGTAAAATATTTCCCATAGCAAGCTTCCACAAAATTCCTTACCCACTTCGGTCATCAAGTATATTGTGTCCCATCTGACGCATAGGAACGCTTTCAGCGGCAAGACATGAAGGTGAGGTATGGCATATAAACTTTATTGTTGTGTTTATCTCTAATACCATGAGTTTGCTGCAAACCTATTCGGATAATTAGTATGACAGCCATATGCAGCGGCAATATTTTGCGTAACACTAGTATTTACTGAGACCCGCCACAATCACGGGTGCAGTGGCAACTGAGCATAAATAATATTGATATTTATCGGCCCCCCATACCGCTATCGTAGTCAGGATCCGCAGCAACAAGCTGATCAGTGCCACCGAATCGAACAGTACTGTCTCAATCGCTTGTTCTCAGACTTTGCCTCCAGAGGTCAAATTCATCCACGCAGCCCCGGTAGAGGCGCGTTAGAGTAACCGCAATAAGCGTGACCGCCGCCCGTTACCTACACTCTTACAGCAATAACCGCTCAATTCATCACAGCGCTGGCCTCATGACCCACCTGCCTGGTTGATGTCCCACGTGACGATCTTGGCACCTCTCTTTGCCAGCCGAAGGGCTGTCAGTCGGCCAATTCCACTGCCTCCTCCTGTCACGAGGGCGATGTCCCCCTCAATCGACTTCTCACGGAACTGAGTGGGCACGAAAAAGAGCACTATAGACTCAATCCAAAAATAGAGTGCCTTCAGAAGGCAGGTGATGAAGTGCAGCGCCGACATCGCGGCAGGTTTGAAGCGCTGGTGAACGTTGTCGCCCCTCTGCGCCGGCTATCAGGCACTGCCGTCCTTCCGCCGGCTCCTGGGTCAACACACGCTGAGGCGCTGCATGAGCTTCAGTGGCCTTCAAATGTAATCCTGACGTCGGCCGCCAGCCGGTTGAGCAACGCGGCTATTCTACCGCTGTAAGGGTCGTTGCAACGATGCCTCTCAGCGCGTTGGCACGTTTACAGATTGTGGGCTACTGAATACCCGTGGAGTTCAATGGCAGGGACAGGGCGATGTAATCCGTACTCCTGCACTAGACTAGTCAATCCAAAACCCAACATATGTCTGCCTAATCCCAATGGCGTACCTAGGGGTGAGAAATGAGGGGAATTTAGCATGAAACACTGTAATATTGGTAAATTTTTCTAAAACTAAAACACCATACTTCTGGCGGTGTTTGGGTTTAAAAGGGAGTGTCCCACTTGCATCATGGCTTTGAGCTGAAACAGCAGCTTTTTACAGCACGTCGAGAAACAACTATTGTCATACTTAATTTCACCCAAAGCTCTCTTGAATTTCCACACACTTTTAAGCTCGACATATCTTCCTAAATGGCCCTACGGCCCTAATTCAAACCACGTCAGGATCCTTTTATACCTGGAAACGGATGCCACGTGAAAACTATTAACAAATGGTGTGGCTTTCGCATAGCTGTATGCCGCAAGCAGAAATCTCAGGCTGGCTTCGTAATTATGCACAATATATAGGTCTGCCCAGGGTACAAATAGAAGTTACAATATACTTATTTTGAGCGATTGAAGGTGAAAATAAATTTTACTTCTTGATTTTAAGACCTCTTTTGTCCACCAATAATTTCTTTTAGAATTTCGAGAAAAGTGGTACACTTTCTTTAACCCGCGCCCCACCGGGGTCCGGCGCCACCTTCGCCCCACCGGGGCATCGATGGTCCCCCCCTCTAACTCCGAAAGTATGGGCGTTAGCGCGAATCTGCAAAGTGCATTAGAAAGCTCGCGTGAATTCAGTAAGAAATTACTTCACATGTTTTAGCGCTCAGGTCAATGGTTTGAGCTCCAGAGGTCAAATTAGGTCAAGATCGGCTATTTTCACTCGAATATGTATTGCTTAAGCAAACTGGGCATAACTCTTGTGTCATTAGAGCTATTGAGATGTGGTAAGTACATTGGATAGGAAAATGTCAGACCTTTTCCTGCTATCTTGCACGTAATGACCTCCCGCCAGTGGTTTGACCTCCAGAGGTCACCTCGTGACCTAAGATGATCTGAGGTCACGAAAGGTCAGACAGTAACCTTGCCGTATATCAAACGAAAGCCAGTGACGAGGCATACACGATGGTGTTTAATTCAGCGCTCTAGCTTATATAGGTCAAAAGTTATTGTCAAAATACTGATTTTGACCCCTGGTGACCTTGAATGACCTTGGAGAGATCAAAGGGAAAATACGGCCCCTGGAATATGTGAAAGGGTGTCTAAGAACGCTTTTCTGACGAAGCCGAGTATTTTCAATAGTTTTTGTGGCTTTAAGATCATAAGACAGCGTTTCCCCATGCTTTGTCAATGGGAGAGGTCACCTCGTGACTCATCACCTCATCACTTTCAACGAATGATGATAATGATACACAATAACTAGGTGCCCGTCACCCAGAAGTTCATAGTGGAGTATTGTAGCATAAAAAGCGATTTTAGGTCCGCGAATAGAAAGTCGCACAATTCCGGTTAGACGGCTGTGCACAGTGGCTTCTGGCTACCTGGAGGCCGGGTGGCGGTGGCATCGACACGATGGGAATCGATGGGATCGAGGAATGACCCATGCTAAAGGAATAGTTATGTTCATGCAATTAAACTATACATACTCAGGCTATTGCCTCATGCATCCTGTGAATTTTCTTGAACCCTTCTTGTTAACACGGTCAGAACTACCGATCCCTCCGACAATAAGCGAGTAAATTTTAAAAAAATTTGAAGGACTGCATCATCTAGCCCAATGCCAAAAATACTAAGGACTCCAAATGATTGCCTGCAATTTTAACCGCCAAGCATATTCACATAGCAAACTTTCTCGGTGAACTCGTAATCATGTTTTTCCAGTGCTATCGGTACCGCACATTGCACAAACACCTAAGCCATATATCCACAAACGTGCACAGAATGTTTCCTACAGCTGTCCCCTTCGCTCAGTCTGACAGCAGGCACAACCACCACCATTTTCAACACCACGCATGTATGTTTTAGAATCTGCCTCGCGACCCCTCCCCACCGAGGCTTGAACTCGGCGTCAGAGATGTCCAGCGTGACCTCTCTAACCTCTGTGCCCCGCAGGCAATCGACACTCAGCGGATGGCGGCCGCTGGTGGAGGCGCGTTCATTTGTATTGCGAGAACTTCAGAGGAAATGTCGCCATGAGAATGATAGAGCTTTCAAACCATTACCCCAGATATCTATTCTCATTATGGTTATCAAACATTCCTGGCCAAACTTTCCCCTCTGTTGGCTTGATTATTTGCTCCACCATCCAAGGCTGCTCTTCAGTCAGGCGAAACGACGGCAGTCAGCACAGGCTAGCCGGCGATTGAGTTCGCTGAAGTCGGGAGTGTCGCGATGAGTTTCTGCAGAGTGGAGATGAGTGGGGCCAGTTCGGAAGGAAACTGAGGGAAGGATAGGAGAGAGACGTTCATAAAACTAAAACTTAGCCGTCGGACGAGTTATAGAGAGTAAGAACTAATAGAGAGCGCTGCTGAAGTACAACCAGGTAATGTTCCAAACAGGGAAACACGTGCTGTTTTGCTTCGTGTTGGATGATGAAACGGGGAAAACCTATTTCGGAAGTAAAAAATCATCGATGTTTTAGCGCATTTCACCTTTTTGATGTCATGCTGGGAATACAAAAACTCTACGGCGAAACACAAAAGTCATAGGCGACAGAATGTTTTTGCCTCAAGAGGGCGCTCTTAATGGATCCGTCATACTAACGTGGATTTTCGAAAACCATTGAGGGTGCCCAAATTCGAAAATTGCGGCAGCTTTAACACGCGCATTGACGGGGGGGCGGGTACCTGCCCCCTCAGGTTTTTCGGAGATAGCAGAGAAACGGCGACCCGTAGCGCTGCCGTACTTGACATACCTTTTCCCTCATCATTTTTAGAACTTCTGTGAAAATCTAAAGGTTTGGTCATCTCAGGTCAGGTCACCAGTACAGGTCAAGTGACCTGACCTCAAAACAAGTTTAAGATAGCATAAGTCGGAGCATGGTAAACTTATCCGATTGAAATTCATATCACATTATGGACTCACCGAGTTCTCTAAAATATGTTCCGGTATTTTTATATCGATGACCTAAGGTCAGGTACGAGGCATGACGTCTCCATTGGAAATACATAGAAAAAATGTTTTTTACTGTATAACTCAGTAACGGGTAGTAATAGAGCGTTTATTTTAGCAGCATTAGACTCACCTTGGATTTGCGGTTCTAATGATATACATTTTATATCATTTGACCCTGACCTGACCTCAGGTCAGGTCAAATCTTTGATTTGACCTAGTAAGGTCAAGTCATATATCATTCGATTCGGCTTGCTGCAAGGATTCATGTAGTTTAAATCGTTTTGCTCTATCTTTACTTCTTCGGATGCAATGCCCGAAAAACTTAATTTACATGTTATCCCTATTACGGCATGTTTTGACCTCTGGTGACCTTAAATCTGACCTGACAAAAAATCTTCAAACTATTTTCGATGGAGAAGTAGATGGGCTACCCAACGCCGTTTGCCGTTTTTTGCTACCTACTGTGGTTCTCGAGATCTTAGGGGGCAGGTTCCCGCCCCCCTTGTCAAAGCGAAGGTGGCTCAGACCCCGTCAATGCGCGTGTTAAACATAGGCGGATCCAGGATTTCCGATCGGAGGGCACCTTCGGGGAGGGACACCATCACGACTAGGGGCGCCACTTTTGACCGGCAAAACCTATCAAATGGGCGCAAAATCCTATCGGTGGGCGCCGATTTTCACATATTGGGGGGGAGAAAAGCGACATTTCAGTGGGGCAACATCGACCTTTTAGGGGCACGCGACCATTTTAGGGGCGCCGATGGTCCATCGACGGGGCACGTGCCCCCTTTGCCGCCCTGGATCCGCATATGACATTAAAAGGACCATTGTATTATAAACACTAAACTACAGCCCCCACACATGACACCAAGCTGCACTCTCTCATATATGAAACAAATGCTAGGTGACTGGGCACCCCACATCCAGAGATAGAAATCCGCACCTCAACCCGGTAGGTAATTTCAAAGTTTCATTTCGCTAGGCACTGAGCATAAAGTAAGGAATTCTACTCCTAAAGCATAATATATTGTTTTAACCAAATGCATCATAAGTTGCAGAAAACTGGTCCAAAAAGGTAGAAATGGTATAAAAAATGATCAATTTCTTGGCTACGTATTCGTTTTGTCTTCAATATTATAAATTACGCTCCTTGGTTCACATTGCCTGTGGCAGTGCTGATTCTCATCAAACGTATTGTTCAATTCGTGTCTTCTTTTTTCTATCTACAGTACCGATATTTTCATGAATTTTTAAAACTTCGTGTTTGCTTCTCTAAGAAGTAGCCATCCTGAAATATTTCAGTCTTTCCGCCCCAGAAGCTTTTTTCTTAGGGTGGCTCACGCAAACACGTAAAACGCAACGAAATGATAAAATAAAAATAAGCGGGGAAGACGGCAGTAGGCCAAAAGTAATTATATAATTATTTTTATCCTCTTTTATCTTGCGCCACGAACGGTCGAGGTAAAGGAAAATTAGCACATCATGTAGCGGAAAAATGTACCATGCATCAAGCTAATATCTTTGCTGGTTTTGAATTGGAACATGAGTATTTGCATCAATTTCAAGAGCACCGAAAAACACGTCCTTTCCTTGCAACTGAAAGAACTGAACATGACTGAAATAGAAATAACACTGAACACTGGAAGAATAACCGTGATTTGTTTCACTGCGGGCGCCTCCGCGACTGCATATAAGTGGATACGGCCGGTGGTGGTACGCACTTATATTAGACGATTATGTTTGCCAACACCATTTTTTGGGGTTACGGTGCGCGAACTGGAGGCAGTCCTTTTGAGTGTAAAGGGGGGTGGTCCTAACGTGTAGTGGGACACCCTGGAGTTTTATGGGAATTCGGGTTATTGTAGCTGTTGGGAAATGGATGCATTTGACGTTTTGGGTCGTGTATGTTCACGTCTGAACTGCATGTCTGCCGTGTCTTCCTATCCTGCGATAAAAATCGAGCTCCGGGGCCCACTGCGAGCTTTGCATCGACCCGTTACCGCCATGTCAAATGTATATGAGTCGCACAGTGCCTGTGTGGATACATGCAGCTATTTAGCACAAGTTATTAGTGGAAACCGACAGAGGAACGGGTTTTCTCCAGGAAAATTACGCAACTTCACCGGGAGTGGTGGAAGAAGGCACTGCTAAATTTTAAGTCCGACACTCACGCTGCCGCGGATTTCGAAACGAGGTGGGTACGCATAATGATGCAATTGTTTGGGTTTACGACACACGAACTATAATGGCATATAGCGCCAGCAACTCGCGGCCCGTTGCAAGGGGTTCTAGAGATTAGAACGCACTTGGATGGATTGTGGATTGGATTATGGATTGTGGTTCTTGGTGCAATTCCAGACTGCAGTGGTTTCAGGGGCATTCTTCATTGAAAAAATCAGTCCTATTTCTGCTAAAAACGGATAAGAACCTCAAGATTTCGTTTCATTTTATTTTTCGTTGCTAGAGGTAGGAAGTCTTTGCTAGGAAACGTTGTTTATGTGTATTTTTATACATTGATGAATTTTGTCTCTTCTCTCTTTTTAGCAGCCTTTTTAGAAAATCCCTGCTTCTCTGTCATTCTGTGAGTAATTTACTTTCTTTCATTCACTTGCTCCCGTAAATCCCCCTCAGTCAGTCCTCGTTTTCTAGCAGATGTAACTAGCTCATTCATATGACGGCTAGATTCTGGGATTTACTAGGTAGCCTAAATCCCCATGAGGTGGTCTGCATGGGAATGAACACCTTCGTTTAAATGTGACTAGTGTCCATGTTTATAATGGTGAATTAGTGTTCGAGGCTTGTGCAACATTTACGGAAGCCTAATATGAACAATCTTTGTTATAAAAATTACTTATATAGTAACACAATGTTTCCTTATTTATGTTTCGTTTCATTTCCAACAGGGCAGGCCGCAAATTGTTCAATTTTATTTTTCTGGTGTTAACGTATGATTGCTGTTGTCGTTATTTGCGTCTCAAACTAATAGGAATACAAATAAAACGCTTTTAGCCAGCAAATAATATCATTAGGACCCAAGGTGAGACTTATCAACTTCGGCCATTTTTCTTTATGTTTTAAAACATATCTAACGTTTCAAAATAGTCATTGAAAAAGGTTATAAGCATTTAAGTCACCAGTGGCAAAGCCACATTAAGCACATTATGTTTTAAAGAGGTGCAGGCAATACCAATTCATCCGCGCTGCCGAACTTGAGCATTACGTCACGTTGGCGCGGCTACCTCATACTCCGTGGCCATCCGATTAAGTGTTCCCTGGTATGCTCTATCACACGATTACCTCAGTTCAACTCCCATTACGAAGGTTTCATGTCCGCTTTAATCCGGCGACTCGCCAGGATTTGAACACCATACACTCGCATCAGTGAGCCGACACCTGCAAACACTGATTACTCACCCACAGACCAGGGTGTTGCAGGTATATTTCAACATTACAATCGTCAGTGCTTGATTTATAGATTTGCCTCAATCGCTCCCGACTTCTATTACCTTCACATATACGGTAGAAACGCTCATTGGAACAATCACTACATGTTGTGCAACATTGCAGTTGCACCGGAAATAAACCTAGTTTTCTTTCGGCCTTTCCGAGAGTCACTCACTATGAACACCTCTCATTGCTATGGTGAAATATAGGATTACATTGTCAACACTCTCAGACAGAACACCCGCGAATATGGCATGTCAGGCAGAGCATTTACGCTAATGGCTCTTGCAACAAGCGAATTCAACTTACTCTCCTGTGGCCCAGATTATGGCATTGCATTGGTAACATACGCTATGGAGCAGAGGAGCTCATGGAAGCAATGGCATCCTCCCTGTCAACAAAGCTCAAGTTTTCTTCCCTGAAATATTCCGCTAATATGTCTCGAGAAAAAATCAATAACTGACAAAAGAGTGGACGATGGCCGATGTAGCAGTGACATTTTTTTGCCAACTGATCGACTAGTACATTTGTCACGCTTCCAGCATTGAGGTCTGGCGTGTTCCGTTTACCACTTGAACTTAATGATGGCCAGCGGCACAGCAGCGAAGTCCTTTAACTGCATAAAGAGAGCAGAACAAAACAGAGCTCAGATTCGGCTACCGATTTTTAGCTTCCCGGAAAACCCCCGATCGCCTAGCAAAGTAAGAAATAAGAATAAGTTGGAAAGCCGTAGGTACGGTATATCTATAAAAGAAAAACTAAGCTGAGAACAGAACGAGAAGTAAAAAAGTTGACGCCATAAAAGCTAACAAGGTCGGGAAAACAGCAGCTAACGTTATATACATAACAAACTTTTCTTGAAACCAAAATAAACTGCTTTATTGCTACAAAGTAAAACGAACACGCCGCGTTTCATCCCTCCCTCTGTCGAAATTTGTACAACTGCACATATCGGAAACCGTTCAAAAACACCAAAATGGAGGAAACGCGCAAAACAGCTCTTGACAAGCTAAGACATTTGCTGGTCTCGGTTTCCCCGTCGTATGCATAATCTCAAAACAGCGGCAGCGCACCGTGGACATAGCCTGTATCCATTGCCTGGGAGCAAGAGTTTAACCAACGGCGGAGGACTTGACATCATCAATATTTGTTGCTCACAGTAACAAAACTACTCCAGCTTTTTCTCGGATTGGACGCAGTTGCCGTTTGAAGTTTTTGTATCGGTGGTCGACCCGCGTCCTCGAAACGTGTCCATGGCTTGGAGCAGTTGTAAACTGTCGCCGATGTGGTACAACGCAGAGTAGCTCAGAGACCTAAAACAAGAGGAGGGTTAAACGTTGAAGATTCAGACGTGAGGTGTCAATGATATAGAAATACCGAAGCTTTGGGGCGTCTGCAGACGGTCGGCATGGGGAGCATGACGAGCAAAGATTCTTGTTTATTTCTTGTTTTCGCATGTATCATTTCGAGCATGAATTCACGTTTCGTGTCAAAACCTCGTGTTTTGCAGTTTCCCTATCTGCACCGGATATTAAGTGCAGATAGTATTTTCTGCGAAATGAGCCAAATATTAACCAATCCGGTATGGGCCTCTGCGCCATCTCCACCGGTACGGTGGTATTCAACTTGTCTCATTCAACGCATTATACTCCTCGTCTTAGCACCCGCCCCAATGGGAATCTGGGTTACCCTCGCCCCAATGGAGGGGGAGGAGGTTTAAGCAATCTCCCCTCAATCTCCGCTTCTTTGCGGGATAACGAAAAAATCGCTTAGGCTGCTGGATAACCCATAAGAAATAACGAAGAAACTATATATCCGTCGTCTCTTTTGACTTCCGTCAATATTGAGGTCATGGCAGGTCAAAGAAAGGGACAGGTTTGAGAAGCGTTTCTGAGCTCTAGCGTCTGACTGGGCCGAGTTTGAGTAAAGTTTTAGGCGCCATTCGCTTCCTTCCGTTACGGATATCGAATCATGTATAATCATACTAGGTCAAAACATTCAACTGGTCTTATCTGAGGTCAGGCTAAGGTTGTCATTTGAAAAAAAAACATAGCCAATATGCATAGCAATCGACTTGCGCTGATAATCCAACGTTATCGTATCAAAACGAATGCTCTATCAATATTTCCCGCGAAGTTATTGACCTAAGGCTGTAAACCTGCTTAAGTAGTCCCAGATGACCTCTCAGAGGTAACAGGTCCAAACATGCAACAATACCCTTGATGGTGGCTAAGATACTACCATTTGGAGAATATGAAGGTATTCCAAGCCGCATTTACAGAAAAAGAGCCGTCGTTCTTTACTGGCCTTAAAATGCGGATCACCTGGCTTAAGTCCCTTCCGATGCATCGTCGCCACCCCTCGATAGCATAGACAACGGCGGCCGGACTCCGCCCATATTCCAGAGAGTGCCCACGATTCGGCGCAAGTGTATTGTGGCTGCTGATGCACTTGGCTGGCTTTCCGGGCAAAAGTCTGCCACACATATTCCGGGAGTCCAGCCACTGCAATCCGCTCAACGTCACGCACTGTCGAGTAACAAACCAGCTGCTTGGCACTGAGCCAGCCAAGCCTCGACATCGCGTCAGATATGTGGTCATATCACCTCCGACCAGTCACACCTCGTGCAGTGGTTCACGATTTTCTGGACACGGCAAAATTACAACTATCGACAAGAACCGTACATGAACAGACAGTACTGAACGATAGACAACACAAGTGACTTCACAATAGCCTTGAGGGCAGCGCGAGGGATGACGTGACGTGGATGACCAAACGCTACAAGAACTCCGATACATTCCCCAGACGATGTGACTGATACTTCAGGCACACCTGAGGGAGAACTCATCTCACCGTTGTTGTTCTCAGTTTTTGTCAGCGACCTGCCACACGTAGTTTCTACCAAGCGTTTGCTTTTCGCCGACGATCTAAAAATTTTCCATCAAGTGAAATCCCAAAATCATGTTAACACTTAACAGAAAGACCTGGAAGCAGGAACAAGTTGGGCTGCTGCCTGGAACATGAATCAAAACGCCTCAAAATGCAAGTCTTTCAAAATCTCTTTAAAACGTTATCACATCGATTCGGCTTATAAAATCAACGGAACAATTTTGGAGAACGTTTCTTCCATATAATATTTAGGAATCATTCTTGAACAAAGGCTTACCTTTTCCGACCATATCAACTCTATGGTTTCCAAGCCAAACAGATCAATCGATTTATTAATCAGAACCTTCCAGGCGGCCTCCCTGGATGTAAGCTGAATACGAAAGCCACCGTGGCGGCTTTTTATGCTAATGTCTGGCCGGTTTTAGAGTATTGTTCAGTGGTTTGGGCTGGAGCAGCAGAATGCCATCTGGACCGCGTAGAAAGAATTCAGCACAAGTTTTTCATGTGGCTTGCGAACCATGTTGACCCAGCCTGCCCTTTATTAGATTACGAGGAATTGACGAAGTTTTATGATGTTCGTACTTTACTGGCAAGGCGTGTACAACATGACATCTTTTTCACAAGTAATGTTTTTAGAAGTCTCATCGCATCATCTCATCTTGTGGAATGTTTCTCGCTTGATGTACCATCTAGAACTACCAGGAATGCTAGTGCAACTTTCTTACATGTGCCTTTTGGTCGAGTGATGTTTGTGCAGGCTCCTCGCGTTGTCAACAATTTTTTTAGCTTTCTCACCAACTAGCGATATTTTGACGGATCCTATTGGACGACTTAAGAAGTGTATCGCTTCTTTTACGACACCTCAAGCAGCTATTATAGGTCAGTGACACAGGTTGATTATCTGCGCTTGTTGTGTTTTGAAATGTTTTTAGCACGTTTTAGGAACAGGCCGTTGGTGATTATGCGTTTTATTTTTCATTGACTCCACCTATAATTGGGTATGTGCTTGTTGGTGATTAATACATATACAGATACCAGAGGTGCAGAAAGTAAGCTGGCTGTCACAAACTCAATGCGACGTATGCCTCCTCTGTCACACAGAGCTGGAAATAATAATTAATACTTGAATACTATTTCCAATATGCTGAATGTCCTCTACCTGTCCCTTACTTTTTGCAGCAGACAAAGTTCTAGCACCAAACCATTACAGCATGAAAGTGGTAAACTGAGTTTTCATTTATAGATCATGTTTTTGTTTTTGGAAGGAAAATTTCCAATTATGGGTCATTTTTCCAGTATTGGGGTCATAACTATTATTGGCAACTCTGACCGCAGTTTCCCCCAATGACATGCATTTCCCCTTTTGAAGAAGTTTCCATTTTTGTAAGGAGTTTTTCCAATTATGGTACTTTTCCACATGATTAGATGTAGCAATTATCATGAAAATAGATATTATTGGGAACATACCTATCTATTAACCCGCGCCCCACCGGGGGTCCGGCGCCACCTTCGCCCCACCGGGGGGGCCATCGATGGCTCCCCCTCTAACTCCGAAAATATGGGCGTTAGCGCAAATCTGCAAAGTGCAATAGAAAGCTCGCGTGAATTCAGTAAAAAATTACTTCGCATGTTTTAGTGCTCAGGTCAATGGTTTGGCCTCCAGAGGTCAAATTAGGTCAAGATCGGCTATTTTCACTCAAATATGCAATGATTAAGCAAACTGGGCATAACTCTTATGTCATTAGAGCTATTGAGGCCTGGTAAAGTACATTTGATAGCAAATTGCCAGTACTTTTTCCGCTATGTGAAACGTAAAGACCTCCCGCCAGTGGTTTGACCGCCAGAGGTCACCTCGTGACCTAATATGACCTGAGGTCACGAAAGGTCAAAAAGTGACCTTGCCGTATATCAAATGAAAGCCAGTAACAAGACAAACACGATGGTGTTTGTTTCAGCGCTCTAGCTCAATTAGGTCCAAAGTTATTGTCAAAATACTGTTTTTGACCTCTGGTGACCTTGCATGACCTTGAAAAAGTCAAAGGGCAAATATGACCCCTGGGATCCGTGAAAGGGTGTCCAAAAACGTTGTTCTGAGCAGTCTGAGTATTTGCAATCATTTTTGTGGCTTTTATATCATGAAATAGCTTTTCCCCATGCTTTTCCAATGGGAGAGGTCGCCTCGTGACCTGACCTCAGGGCACGAAATCAAAAAATCCCGGATATACACGCTGTAGACCCTGGAGGGGTCATGAAGTGTAGGAAGTTTCAAATCGATCGACTTTGAAATGTAGCTCTTACAGAGCTCTAAAGGTGAAGTGAGGTGACCTTGGTTGACCTCGTCTGGTGACCCTGACCTTGGGTGACCCGGGGTAAAAAATTTCAGGGATGATGAGAAAATGATGCAGTGAGAGGTAGAGCCCTCAACCGCGGTGCTGCGCCTCGTCGTTTTTCTGCTATGCCGGAAAAACCTTAGGGGGGCCATCGATGGCCCCCCGGTGGGGCGAGGGTTAATGGGAGCGCACATGTACACACAATTGGGAACCCTAACCACAGCTTCCCCCCACTAAACTTCTATCTCACATATCAACAAAAGGGACAAAAATGTCAATGTCAACATAGTATTTGGATCTACCTAAAATGTGTTGGTAAAGTGGACCTTAGGTAGCATTTTTATAAACACATCAAATGCTTAAAATTTGCATCCCACTCACCATCATCACCTGCCTGGTCATTCCTTCTTGCAGTAAAAACTCTGAGGCAACTGGCCAGCATGGATGTAAAATTATGTCTATTGGCCTAATAGGTACAGAGGTATTGGAATTCACATACCAAAGAAAGATCCAATGTTGTCAAAATCCTGCTTTAACTCCATGCATTCCAGGTCCTGTGCAACACACCCCCAACCAGCGTTTTTCGAAGTCTATTTCTTTCTGAGATTTGCTGTGATTTTCTGAGATAAGAAGGGGGTCTACTCGGCCCCCTCTAGTGCACGTTAGTGCCAGGCCCCTCTCCAGTGTGGGTGTTAACACTTTGTGGAGGACTGCATTAGCACACATTTGGTATCTGTACGATATTGATATGATAATTTGATCATGAAAACTCACCTGAATCACTGTTGTTGCCAGCCTGTTGCTGGCGCCAACTCTCCCAACTTCCTCCAGCTCCAAATCTATCTAACCAATCTAGGGCACAAATAAGCTAAGGCACAAGCAGGCTAAGGAATGAAAAACTAAGCTTGATATGGGAAAGTGCATCAGTCTTACAATAGCCTACATTCATCTTAGATTAGCCATGGGCAACAATATTTATTCTAGCTAGTTTTAGCCTGCACTTATCTCAGATATACCTAATAAATATGCCCTCAAAATAAGTGGCTTCCCACCTGTTTAATTTTTTTGGCAGACTCTACATCACATAAACATTTAGAAACTTGTCTTGTCGCTGTTGCGCAGTTTAAATAGAATTGCTGCCCAGATATGTTTATTTTTTCACGCATTTAGTACTTTTCTTAGTAGCTTTTAGGCGCACTTAATACTAAATTCGAAGAAATAGGGGCCAATAAATCGAAGAGACTCAAACTGTAAATATGATTTAACCTGAAAAAATGGACAGAGAAGTACTTGATAAAGTATCTGCGTTATGGTTAATGCATTTAATATGCCCACAATCGTGTATTTCTCGAAAAAATTGACTGTCACATTTCGGGTATCTAGGCGACAACTTTCTGCAAACTACTAACAATCGGCACCATTGGGCTGCATGTTAAAATCTGGCAACTGTGACAGCGGTTTGCAAGTTTTCTGCAGCGGGGGTCCCTCGTTTTAGTAGAAACTGAACACAGTACCAATATTGTATCACTAATGGTACGCTGTGCAATTGAAGAACAGAGCTGCTAAGTTAAAATATTCCCTACAAGCTTCATTCTCTATTTCGAAAATATGTGGTTTGATTTTGAGCCATACAGTCAGGATCGCTATTTTGTCACAATTATGCACCTCAATTTTCGTAAATGTGTCACAAACTCCGGTAGCCGAGTTGGCAAGTTTCTGCACCTCTGACAGATACTTCATGTTCCTATCCATGGTAAGCCTTATATTTTTAAAGATTCTGGCATCGGGAATTGTGCTACCGCAGAAAATGATGGCTTCTGGTGAAATGTCACAAAGCATGGCCGGCGTATCCAGAACCACCATGTAGATTTTTTGGGCATTAACCGTCATGCCATGCATGCTCTACTACATGGCTAGCTCAGTTCAAATCCCATTATAAAGGTGCCACATTCCCTATGATGATTGAGCTACGCGACCTTAGCACCTCTACTGTTTATCAATCACGATAAAATAGTGCATACTAGCAGATTGTACGGGAACAAAAATGATCAAACCCCATATATAAATACGCCGAATCAGCACACTTCAACACTACATTTTCAGCACAAGAGGGTCTGAAAATAGTTATTTCCACTTTTCAAAAAAACTTAAAGCGTTGGTGCGCGGTAATAAAATTTGTAAACATAATTTTATATGTTAAATTCGAAATCAGCGTGTCCGAGAATATTAGAAACTGACTGGCGTGAAAAGATCATAAAAAGTTTCTAAAAAGCCGCCTTAATGTATGTACATATGCTCCTCAGCTATTGATACTTATCATATTGCCCAATCTTTATCCGCTCACGCCAAAACTCGGGGGGGAGTGGTGTGAACAATCTGGTCATGCATGAATTGTTCCGTATTCGCTATGGGATGCCTGTCCAATTCATTGTACTTAATATACTAAAATATGCTTTCACATGCGTTAGAACTCCTTCATTACAATAACGGAGGACGCCTATGCCATCTTATTATCATATCATATAGGATTGGGAGTATGGTATAGTTACTTTTGTTCGTCTTCACTGTACTATATACTATATACTGTATTATAAGAGTGAACCTCCTGGAGAACGCTTCTGAGAAAAAGTGAAAAACTCAACGAAATAATCTCCGTTAAGAAAGGAAGAAAAGGAAGAAATAATATTTCAGTGGGTTTGGTGCAAGTCACGGATGAAATAGGGCTCTAGAATTACCAAGAGTGCTCTGTAAAACCTGTGTGCATTCAAATTTTACACTCATTTCTTTATTAGGCCCATGAATAGCTGGTGCATGAAATGTGAGGTTTTCCTGGATAATGTAAACAGTTTTAAACACTTGTTTTTCTTCCCGGTAATTGATCCATTTGTGATCCTGATCACAAATATATCCTGAAAAGCTTTGTCTAAACAACCGGCCTAATAAGCGAGGACATGAAGAGGACTGAAGAGAAAAGAAATTACGAATACACTATTAAGAAATAAGACCTGAGAAACGAAAACGAGGAATCACGAAGACAAAAGCGAAGAATGAAGAGAGAGACCAGCCGACAAAGAACGAGAATAATTCATAATCACCGTCATCGTCGCGCCTTGTTCGTTTGTTGCTTTCCATGTTTTTTTTTTTACCGGATCCCTTCATCAAGCCGCACTACATCACTCCATGGGTTGAGCGCGGTGCCTGTGGCGACCCTCTCCGTGGATAATCCTTGTCCTTCCCGATCAACCATTCTATCCTTATCCTACAGTGTGTTTTTGCTTAAGTTCGTCATTTATGTCCCTCATCTTCATTACGACCGGCGTCAGAATAGCCACATGGATAGTGGAGATACTGTGTATGTCAAATAAATAAATAAATACTGTAAGCAGGATGTTCACTCTGAAAATTTTACATTAGAAACTTCCCATTTTGAGCTGCTGGAACTTCCTCTGTCGAAATATGATACGAAAATGTAACTGAACTATGACCTAACATCACATTCATAGCATTCAAACATTCCAAATGTTCTCGATATTCCTACGGATATCTGTTGTAGGAAGATCGAATTGAACACGATAATACGCGGTTCCCGAGTGTATGCTCCCTAAATTCCTAGCTACAGGTCCGCCCCTGGTATATATGTGTAAAGAAATCTTCCCAACTCATTTTGGAAAAATAAAAGTTTCAAAATCATATCGCAAACGGTTTTGGGGATATAAAAAGAACACGAAAGGCGAAAAATCCGGACAGGACTGGACTATATTAAATACCTCGGACAGGACTGGATTGATTACCTACTACTAAACAACTCCGAAACGTTAGGAAGTGATGAAAATCAACACGCTTCAATGTGCGAGAATATTAACGTCAGGGGCTCCAGTATGCAGTTCAGCAAATATACAAAGGTTGCAGCAAATACCCTTGACAGGCCCGTGGCAAAGCTAGTTAGTTATTTGGGCTTTCCGGCGCAGCAACCCCCTAAGGTTTTTCGCATTGCGAGTTCTGCAAAGAAGTGGCAAACCAATTATCGATGATAGGGCCCAGCAGCAACGGAAGACTTTTGCACTCATGCAAGGAAGCACAAATAAAGCAAAAGCGTACAGCACGCGTGCGATGCCACATGACATCGCAGGTCACAACTCCCCGCTGGATAGCTGGCATATAAAACACCCTGCTGGCGCATATAAACACCCTGTCGGGACATATAAACACCCTGCTGAGACATATCAGCACCCTGCTGAGACATTGCAGGACGGCACCTACGCCCTGGCGGTGCGCCCCGGAGCGACATTCGCAGTCTTACGATGGCTGTCGGAGCCGGGCCTACTGGTTCTTGTTGACGCGCCCTGTGAAGGTGTACATTGCCTTCTGCGTTTCAGTGGCGCTACCCAGGCAGAACATAGATTTCACAGGCATCGCCCTGTGGATTGTGGCGGGCCGCTGTTAAGGTGGCCGGCAACGTCCCCCGGACCAAGGCTGTTCAGCATATTGGCTGCAAGCCGGCCAACACGAAATACGTGTCTCTGGTTAGCTATTAGACCCAACGCAGCGAGACACTGATAAATCTGGTTAGCAGAACCTGCAAAAGCCAAGTAGTTATATACAATTCTGCTACCGCGTGAGGCAGGACTAATAGTGCAGCATTCAACATGGGACGAAATGAGATCGGCGAGAAACTTTCTGGCGTAAATAATCCAGGTAGAGGAAGCGCAGTCACGTGTAAAGAAAATCTGTGGGTACGTGATGAAATTACCTGATTACAGAAACATTATATGAGGAATACGAACGCGCTATACGAATTAATCTTAATCCATAAATCCAATAAATTCGAGTTTTGATTAAGACTTAATCTAAATTCAAACAGCAAGTTTAAAATTCAAGTTCACCAAATCTACATAGACCCTAAACCTTCCCAAAATCAATACATTTGTTTAGAAATGAGATGTTAAAAAAATCGAATGATAGGGAACTGGAACAATACGTTTTGATTCTGACAAACCAGAACCAGACTCTTTGTATACATATTTACTCATACACACAAAACGTGTAGGCCTATGCCGAGAACCAAAAGCCGCCACGTTTACCCCGGTACTACAAGTTACTTGAAACATTAATGAACAATAAGTGGGTGATAACTAAGGAATTGGACAAAGTTCAAGCAGCTGTCATCCTTTAAAAATGCGAGGAATTCAAATAAATTTAGCACGATGCACGCCTCTATCTGTTTTTTTACTTGTTCATTCAAGTTTTTACAGCTGTACCTAAAACCTGTTTCTGTTTGTTTCCACAATGTCGCAAAAAACATGCAGTTTGCAAAATCATACAAAAAATATAAATGGGCTTATGCATTTAACACATTTAGCAGGGTTTTCCATTGTGTTAGAGAAAGTGAATGGCTTTTGCCTGCTTATCATTATTTACCAGTGGCGGCACTGTCATAGAGGCAAATTAGGCACTGTCTAGCCGCTTTTAAATGTCGAAGTAGGTATGTATTTTCTGTGAAATCAATCTAATTTCACTCGATGTTTAAGTTACACAGAATATTCCTCTTTAGGATTACTGGGTCAAAGAGCCGATAATTTGCATCTCTGAGAATCCACGTTCGAAGCTCTTACCGTCAACAAATATGATATTAGGCACCTTGCAATTTGCTGAATCTGCCTAACACAGTGGCAAACCTAACGTGTGCTTTTGATTGGCATCTCTAATGCCTCATTCATTCGGACGCGAGTACTGGCTTGTTAAATCTGCAACCCAGGCTTGCTTAGGAGCTAGCACGTGCGATGCCGCGTCTCAGGACCTTGATTACAGCGGATTCGTTTATTGACATTCTTGTATTCGCGGATGTCTACTTCTAGCCTTCTCTAGTGCGGGACAGTTGTTTGGTAATTATTAGCAATATATTTAATTTGTGAACCCCTTATGAAGAAGGTGAGTCATGGCACAAAATCTGGCGAATGAAATAAAAGAAATCGTTCGCAAATCAATCATACAGCGAGAAACTGGACGTCATAAACAATGAAGTGCCGAACCTGTCCTTGAAATGGGAAGCTCTCGTGAGTACCTTGTCCTTCCCGCTTATTTACCTACATACCTATCCTTCTTTAATTTTGCCTTGTACTTTCATATACAGCCGCATAACCGTTTCCACAAACCACGGACATGTGTTTTTCTATATTTTTCTTCAATTCTTATGATATCAAACATTTGAAAATAAATATAATTTTTGCTCATCGACTTGAACTTGGCCTTTCTCCAGCCGGCCTGCTGGAATCAGCCCTGTCTAATATCAAGTAAAAAAGCCTAGGCGACGTCCTTACCTCTAAGCCAATCGTGCCTAGGCTGTCATAATGTTTAAGCGCCGCCACTGTTATTGGCACGTTCTGGCGTGCTGTTTCGCAGGCAAGGCGCTTCAATTAGTGCAATAATTTTGTTATGGATATATTGGCGGTAGAGAAATAGCAAAGACGGAATAGCTATTAATATAAAGTTAGCTCAGTCAGTAGGACATGGGTCGGGCACACGAAAATATTTTTCATACAGAAAATTTTTTTAAAGACACAAATAATAGGTAAAAAATGGAATGAAAAATAAACAAGAAATAATACAACCTCCATGGGTGATCCACCCGAACGTGACGACGGGTACTGGCCCGGGCGTCAACACAACATTTTTACCGGGGGACACAAACCACGGACTGGCGTAACCAGGGGAGGGGATGTGGAGGAAGTGGGGGGGCAACTTCTGAGAAGTCTGGCTGCATATGAAACACTAACGTCGATGCACTTCACCAACACATTTGTGTAGATTCACGTACGTAACAGGGAGAAAATGGAACAAAAATTAAGCCGTCCAAAATTTTAGAGAAGGTCCACTGATTCGCGAGTAGGGGGGACTTCCTCCCACTTTCGACGCCCATGGGTACTAGGCCTGCTTGCCACAGAACATTGGAATAAACTCGTGATTATGACACGATTAGTGATTGAGCAATTGTGAAGAAGGCATGATCCCCACTAAAAATGTGGTGCACTACATGTACACCTACATCTAGCTACACTGCATGCATACATGCATGCATACATACATACATACATAGCCTAACGTACACATGTGCAGGTACTTGTGGCGTGGCCGGCTGTGGCGCTTGTATTACGCATAGCTGGGCGTGTGAAGGGCTCGACACCGCACGAAACATATGTGCATAAACAAAGAACTCAAGTGTACATGATATGGACGAGGGCAAAAATTTAGATGCGAACATGTCTTGATTGAGGGCAGAGACAGTGACGCTGGTGACAGAATCCGAAACCGACCTCACTTCGGTGCTGCCACCTACGCTCCGTACCTGACCTCAAACGGAACTAAGGGAATCAAATGCGGTGCGTGTGTTGGCCTGCTGATATTCACACTAAAATATATCGATATGCAGGCTTCGATCAAGCATCATGAATGTAGACTTATCCCAGGTGTGGTGCAGGAGCGCCTGCTCTGAATGCCGAATACAACATTATGCTTTACATTTTCTGCAAGGTTCGGGTTTGGGTGTTTTTACTTATAAAAGACGAGAAACAGAGTTATCACTTCTTTGGAGTCCTCTAAAATTAGCGGGCACCATATTTCTGCATATATTTTGACGAAAAAGCTCGAATAAAACTCTGCTAATATATCTGGCGTCTCTCTTCGGTGTGCTCCTGAAGAATTCTGTCATACATATTTTGTTTTAGCTTACTTAGCAATGCATATTCACGCAAGACAAATCTACAATGAACAGTTGAAAGGCCATGTTTAGGTCCCTGCTCTCTCAACATTGAAATGTTGAGGCACGTGTCTATTAATAGAGGACTACAAAATTAGGTTTCAGCCCTCGTTCCGCCTACCGAGTTATGTTAGCTCAAATAATGTTGCTTTGCTTTCTTCCAAGAATTGTCACCTGTTTGCCTCCTCAAAGCTGCAGATGAAATATGCAGGCTGGCAGCATTGCTGAATACCAGAGCATAAAGGGACATTATGCGATTCCATAAGTGTAAAGGAACATTTACTATTTACGATGTAAATAGGCCAGTTAGATAATGGGGCAGAATTTTACAGAATGAGTGAACATTATTACCCTTGCAAAATTTCCCACTCACCCTTTTTAATGTCCATATCAGAGTTATCTCCAACATAACTTGTTTAATTTGAAACCACAATATTTCCCTACATTCTGTATCTACTCCACTTTTCCTTCCCTTGTCAAAGACGCTGAACAAGGTGTCCCAAGCAAGATACATCTAAGGGCTGCAACAACGAAATCCCATTAAAATTTTGCCATGTTTACAGACTAGCCTTCAATTCTACAATTTGAAATTGTCAACCAAACGCTTAAATCTAACATCTGAATTGAATGCCAGCTGGAATCAACGCCTAAAACGGTATCATATTAAGTGCAGTTTTGAGAAAAAACAAGATAAATGAAAATGTAATTAAAAAAAGAGCAGAACGGGGCAGAACAGGACCTATACGGTAAAATCTTAGGGACGGCCTAGGATGGGCCAGATTTCAACGGAAAGCGATGGTACGGATGCAAAAATATTGTTCAGTGCTGACCTGTTAGGCTTGCCAAGATTAAAACTCACCCAAATTTCGACGCACCTCATCCAGCACGGCGTTCACTTTTATTTACAGGTTTTCGAGGTTTTTCGGAGTTTTTTTCGAACGTCACTTTTTGCAGGTTTCTGCCCCAGTGACCGGAATTCCCAGCGGATGCGCGATTCAGCGAAACTCACAGTTTCAGGAAGAAGAGGCCAATCAGCCGGCCTGGAATGATGACGTGAGGCTCGTTCAGCAGGATCGCAGTTACAATCCTGTCCGCCACATACTCCGGCTCCAAGAAGGGGATGAACCTGTCCAAGACCACCGCAGTCAACCGCTGAAGCTCGTGCATACAGCCGCCGCGAGCGGAATTCGTGCCACGCCCCAAATAACGCCGTTTCTTTGATTTTACACCTTGACGATGTTCTAAGCCAGTGGCCTTCTATGGGACATTAAACGCTCCATGACCAGCATTTCCCAGTCACTCACCTGGACTGCGCTCCAGCGAACATGCCAGTGTTGATGAAATAGGGGCAAATACAGGTGGTCTTGATGTCCCCGTGGCCGTCAGCCTGAAACAAGGAGAGCGTGAAAGCAAAGACCTCTTCTACAATCAATGACCTACCGGATCACTATGATGCACCCAAGTGTGAAACCATACTTCGATTTGGGTGATGAATTAGTGTAATTCAAGGCTAGCCGACTGAGGTAAGTAAAGTGGCAGATCTTCGGCTCCGCCTGGGAGGTACAACGCATACGAGGCCCCAGACCACGTGGCCAGTGAGTTCGACTGGTCAATGAGCACAACTGTGTCGAAGGCAGGTGGTATTCAATGAATCATTCTCCTTCAAAACGTTCATTGAAAAAGCTGGAAGGTAAAAACGTTCAAGTTCTTTTTTTAGTTGGCTGTAGCCTATTTCTAAACAATTCCGGCAGGTTCTAAAAAGGTCCCCCGCATGCCTAATATTTTACCTTGATAACTCGTTTGACCCCGATACATAAACCCTCCCAGTAATGTAGACCACCACAGCGAATATAACCCGAAGCGAGCGTTTTTCTTACCCACCTCACTTTCAAGATCTTAGGGAGGTCTCCCCACCCCCCAATCCCCAGTTGCAGCGCGCTTTAGTGTCAGACCCGCTCCAGTTAAGGTGCTAAGCAAACTCGGTGCGAAGATGCCCAGCCATAGGCGGATCCAGGAACCCCGGGGAAACTTGCCCCCAATCGACCCTCGGTGCTCCCTGACATGGTCGTAGTTCCCTCTTAAAGGTCAATAGCGCCTCCTTAAATGTCGTTCTCCCCAGGATTCAAGTATCGGACCACCGCGATACGATCTGGCACCTACCTGATAGGGTTTGCCGCCCAAAAGTGGTGCCCCCCTGCTATGGGTTACTCCCCGTTCGGCAATCCTGGATCCGCTTATGCACTGATGACTACATGTTTCTAATTGGGAGCTAGCCAGTTTTTGGTTCCCTAAGTTGTAAACATGACCAAAGCTGTAAGTTGTAGACATGACAGAGCTTTACTTCCGATGGAGATCCAGTTACTTGCTTGTGCAAGAATCGGAACCCAGTTTCCCGGAATACACGAGGAGTCTCGCTGCCAAGACCTGCAGTACGCACTGTTACGTCCAGACTCAAAATGACGCAGTCCAGACGAAATCAGACGACGCGGAAGCTACCGTTGTAAGAAGCGAATCCATTTTATTCGATTGAAACATGCATGTAAGCTTATAAAACACATTTTCTGTCATTTCTAAAAATAATTCATGGTCAATTCACAGACATCGAACGAAAATATTGTATTTTAATTCAAACATTGCCAAATGGTACGGACTAGCCTCATGGTCCTTTTAGAGGACCAGGACGTAGTGGCAGAACCGTATCAGACACCCAGATACATGAGTCGATTGGGTCGTTCCCGCGATCGATACCGTACTGAGGCTGCTCACGTATCCGGGGTAAATGTAGCGCACTGAACAACAATGCGCACAAACGCCCACCAGCACTTCCAGATTGTTGTTCATGTTTTTGTCGGTCCCATTTGCGTTGACCGGAAGAACGGTACCAACTAGTGACTTATCCACACAAAAAGTTGTTTGAACCTCATTCGGTACAACGCCGGCACCGTTCAGTTTATAATGGCAGCCAGCTCCTCAGGCTTAGTGAGGCTAACATCAGTTTGATCAAGTGGACCTTACAGGTGACAACGGGAAGCATACGAGTTGGGAAAAGTCGGAGGGAACACTCGTATTCTATTACGCAGTTCCGACACCAGGTGTGGCCTGTTGAGACAAAGCCGAGGATATCCAACCTCTCCCGCCCCTACCACTGCGCAGCACACTACTGTCGGTGGGGTTAAAGTTTTAACGACGAACCAACTGCCAGGGTCGTGCGGCGTAGCCAACTCTTTCCTGCTGGAGGTGTTTTTTGGGAATTCGGTTGTATTTATCCAGACACCCCACCGGGCCTTGAACCCGAGAGCTCTGGCTCAGAAGCTAGGTGCTAGATCTAACACTGCGCTATGCGCCCCGAAGCTAGTTAGAACGGGTAAAATCACTGGCTCGAATAAAACTTGTCCGGTTTGCCGACAAATAAAGAACAAAATTTCGGATCAATTAAAAAATAGTATTAACTTTGGGTGAAGGCGGCAGGTAACACAGTAGCCAGATAAAGCATTTGATATTCGTTGAGCTGGTTTCAATTTTACCTTAACTGTTTCATCATGCATGATGAGCCAGTTGCTTGCCTATAGTCATTGCATGGCTATTAACCAGTAACCTCCAACAATTTCTTCATGAAATCAAAAAAGCTTTGCATGTGCATACATATCTACTCCGAGAGTCACAGCATAACCAAAACGTGGGGGATCCGAGCGAGGGTCTCACTTAACCGTTCATCCATACCTTACTGCATGCCCCAACCTGTAAAGCCAATATCTAATAGGATTTTTTATTGTTGAATTCACCCTTTTCCTTTCAGGTTCAGTCGAAATCAAGAGCAGGCCGGGGAGAAATAATTCAGCACCCCAACTGCGAGCTCATGGTGCCCGTCGACATAAAATCCCAACTAAAGAAACACTGCACGCTCTAACAAATCAACACCAAGTTGTGAGATGTTAGGTAAATACAGGGCTCTCAGGCCGTATGAAAAAAATCATATAAATACCGAAACATGTGTAACACTGGCGTCATTTCTCTCACCAGCAGCTCGGCAGTGAGGGACTCGTGGAAGCCGACGGCGGCGAACTTGGAGGCGCAGTAGTCGGTGAGGCGACTCAAGCCTGACATGCCCGCCAGAGAGGCGATGTTCACCACGTGGCCCTTCCCAGCCTTCAGCATGTCCGGCAGGAAAGCCTTGCACGTCTGCCGAGGCCACATCGAGCTTTCACTTCTGGTGGGAAGGGAGCTGGGTCAGGGTGTACCCTGCTCAGAAGGGGAGATGTGAATAAGTATTAGGTAAGGAGAATCGGGACCCACATGGAGGGTGGGGGGGGGAGGGGAACGTTACAAGCCATAGTTCCCAAACAAATAAACACAATTCCACCGCTGCAAGAGCGCATCATGTTCAGCTGTGAGATGGGGGTCAGCAGGGAGGGGGAAATACAACGCATTAAGTCAAATGCGTGCTCCTTCAATCATGGAGCATGTTTCAACTGAGTCTGAAAATAATATGAGCCAATGCTCAAATCTAATACTATACCGTCTTACTTCAATTTCGACGGACCTTCAAGTAAATAGACACATGTAGATATACATCCATATAGGAATGTCTATTGTTACCAATTTTTGAAAGGGACCGGAATATAGGAACATATGTGTAAAAGAATGGTCTTTCACCATCATCAGCCTGGCAGATATTGTTTTCTTCCAGTAGCGGATCTAGCCGGTCGGTTTGAGAGGGGCAAACCAAAGTCAAAAGTCCAAAAGCAAAAAAGTCACGCCGTGAAAGCTGCGCTACAATAGCCGTTTTCACAACGTGAATTAAATCTTGGGTGTCTTTTTGAAACGTTTTTTGGTAGCACTGTAATATTGCTGCCATTTGTCAGAATTTCACAAGAGTCTTGGGAATTTATTGAGTAAATTATCTGGCACATCTGGCAATGCTTCACAGTCGCCGGGCTCCCTGTGTTGAGTGTTGCGGAATTAAAAAGAATGAAATTCAACTTTAATAAGTCGTATAATGAGTGAAATTTGCATCAGTTATGCTCCTGCTACCCAGGCGCTTCAATTTACATGTCGTTTTTCTCTCAGTTTCTATATTAGCTGTGTCATAAGCTCAAAACAAAAGGAGTAGGGATTGGGGTAACGTCTGCTTGTGTAATACTCGGGCAAGTTTCCAATTACATTGAGAAAAAGTGTATTACCTAGGTAACCAACTCGCATACGAGCAGGGGTGTCCTAAACAAAGGGTGACAGGCAGAGGAATCCCTAAATGTAAATCAGGGTAGATATTATGCCAATTTTCGGGGTTAAATGATGTTTTAATTGCATTCTCATTACAATTAATGTGTGGATCCACCCAAATTTTGAGACTTGCTAAATTTTTGGCGAATTGTTTGAGCAGTATCATTTGAAGACAAAGAATTTGGTCCAAAATTCTGTCCCACTGCATGTTTTCCCCCGCTATTTGTAGTCCGAGCATCTCCTCAAATAAAAATTAAGTGGTGATGTCCGGTATCCTTAATTCAGGGTATGGGTGTTGTGACTGTAAGCGGTTTTCACCTTGAAGTGGGCGCTACTGGAAAATTATTATTTATCTTGGTTTCTCAGGTTTGCTTGGGTATATATGCTATGCAACTAGCAATACACTAGCGTGCAAAGTATGACATTTTTGACGATATCTTGTCGGTGCCAGTGCCCTTGGCGACAGGAGCGAGTGGTGCGAATTTTATCAACCTGGTGCAAATTTCTGAGACTGATGTGAGGAAGGTGACACTGAAAACCTAACAAATAATGGCTAAATGGTTATAATGACATAGGAGGGGCCTTATAAAAAGTCCTCAACTAACTACCTAATAAGAGAGGTAGCATTGCATTGTGTGGGTGGGAATGAGTGCGCTTTTCTCCCTGGTATATGGCAGATCGGTGCTAATTTTTGGTGGCTGACGGTGTGAGAATTTTAAGTGGCTGGTGCGACTCATTTGGCCTGCTGCCATACTTTGCTGACTGAGCAATACAAAACACTTTGTTTATTATTGAAATAGAGCTATATCCGCTTTTCAGGCCAGGTCAGGCTTTTCTTGTCATTTTAAGAGGTTTGCTTCAAGGTGGTTCCAAATGAAATACAGGATATGTACAGATTATCCCTGTTTTCAAAATATACCTACAGGCATTAACCCGCGCCCCACCGGGGGTCCGGCGCCACCTTCGCCCCACCGGGGGGGGGCATCGATGGCCCCCCTCTAACTCCGAAAATATTTGCGTTAGCGCAAATCTGCAAAGTGCAATAGAAAGCTCGCGTGAATTCAGTAAGAAATTACTTCGCATGTTTTAGTGCTCAGGTCAATGGTTTGACCTCCAGAGGTCAAATTAGGTCAAGATCGGCTATTTTCACTCAAATATGCAATGATTAAGCAAACTGGTCATAACTCTTATGTCATTAGAGCTACTGAGGCCTGGTAAAGTTAATTTGATAGGACATTGCCAGTACTTCTTCCGCTATGTGGAACGTAAAGACCTCCCGCCAGTGGTTTGACCTCCAGAGGTCACCTCGTGACCTAATATGACCTGAGGTCACGAAAGGTCACAAAGTGACCTTGCCGTATATCAAATGAAAGCCAGTGACAAGACAAACACGATGGTGTTTGTTTCACCGCTCTAGCTTAATTAGGTCAAAAGTTATTGTCAAAATACTGTTTTTGACCTCTGGTGACCTTGGATGACCTTGGAAAAGTCAAAGGGTAAATATGACCCCTGGGATCCGTGAAAGGGTGTCCAAAAACGCTGTTCTGAGCAGTCTGAGTATTTTCAATCATTTTTGTGGCTTTTATATCATGAAATAGCTTTTCCCCATGCTTTTCCAATGGGAGAGGTCGCCTCGTGACCTGACCTCAGGGCACGAAATCGAAAAATCCCGGATATACACCTTGTAGACCCTGGAGGGGTCATGAAGTGTAGGAAGTTTAAAATCGATCGACTTTGAAATGTAGCTCTTACAGAGCTCTAAATTGAAGTGAGGTGACCTTGGTTGACCTCGTCTGGTGACCTGACCTTGGGTGACCCGGGGTAAAAAATTTCAGGGATGATGGGAAAATGATGCAGTGAGAGGTAGAGCCCTCAACTGCGGTGCTGCGCCTCGTCGTTTTTCTGCTATCCCGGAAAAACCTTAGGGGGGCCATCGATGGCCCCCCGGTGGGGCGAGGGTTAATGCTAATTCACCATAATAAGATGGCGTAGCTTTGTTGGTTGCATTGCTCATTTACCAAAAAGATACTGGGTTTCCTGAGATAAGTAAGAAGTAACTGATGGAGTTTCCTGATGTTGATCATTTTGTCATGCTCTTGGGATTCATACTTTGATACCTTAAAAGTATCAAGCTCTAAAGTGGTGCAGTATCAGGCTTAAGTTTGGTACCATTTGTGAATTACATGTTTCAGCAAGTCACATGATGCCTCACATCGGCGCCCCTTCCAGTTAGGGGCACCGTTACAGAGTTTTTACAGGGGGGGGGGACAGACCCCAGTTGGTGCTGACCTGGGAAGGCGAATTTTGAGCATATTTGGTACCTGACAGCATGAATGGCAATGGACCAAAAATTTGGAGGGGCATCCTTTTGGTTGGCCAACAGGGGAGATGCCCCCCGCTTTTGGCGCCCATGCTTCTAGTGATGTGAACCAAAGTTTGAGGTTGACATGCTGGGTGAATCAACGCCACATGCTTCAGCAAGCTTGGCTTTGCACATTAGACATCTACAGCTGACATTTACCGCGTATTTACTCCAGGAAAATACAGTGGATGGTACGATCCTATGCAAAGGGTGGGAAGTTGAGGTACACTGTTTTTACCATTCTTGTACCATTTTAACATGCCCAGCTGGGGTCTCTTGCATGACGCGCCCCCCTTCGTATCTCGGTCCCCACGAAAACTAAAGGAAAATTATGGGTGGTGTTGGAAAGCTCTTGACAAGACGAAGCGATTTTATACGAAGAATTTTCATGTCAAGTCAATATTGAGGTCAGCATAGGTCAAAGAAGATTCCATAGGCTTACAACAGAGCAGTGTACATTTCTCTCTCTCTAGATCTGCCCTCAGGGGAGCTAGAGCAAATATTTATGCATCATTGGATTCCTCTCATCGCTGCGAATCGAATGATGTATACTATGACCTTCCTAGGTCAAATAGTGAAAATGACTTGACCTCGAGCTAGGTCAGGGTCAGAGAGTGACCCGGTATCGTCATGTTGCATATCAATCGACTTCCCGTGACAATATAAGCACAATGCAAGCAAAATGGGAGCTTTATCTCAATTCAATGAGAAGTTATTGGCCGAATAATCACTCTATGCTCCCGTGACCTGATATGACCTTTGGAGGTCAGATGGTTCAAAACTCAACCTAATTTTCAAGATCGTGGTAAGAATAGACGGTTTGAGGATTTTCAGCTTTATCTATGCAATATTTACTGAAAACGAGCCCATTCTATTTTTCACCATAGACTTATAACGGGGTGACCAAGAAATTGACCCCACCTTAGGTAAAAAATATAAAAATTCCGAGATAGCAGATTTTTAGACGTTAATGACTTTATCATATTGTGGAAGTTTCCAAGTGATCAGTTCGGTGATGTTCCCTGGGCACCGCTTCAAACTCGTAATTTTAGGTTTTGAGGTCGGGTCACTTGACCTTGAATAGCTCCTTGACCAGACATGACCGTAACTCAAAAATTTGGTCAGATGTGTAAAATCGATCAGGAATAAGGTACTGTAAGTTTCGTTGCTCTGCGTCTCTTCGTTTTTGAGCTATCTGGAAAAAACCAGGAGGGGCGAATTTCACCCTCCCCTGCGGGGCGCGTGTTAAATTCACAGACGCACACTGCCCATTTCACCATGTTGACCTACAACCCCTATGTATGTTTGGTAAGCTATGGCCGATGGGGTTGCCGCCTACTGGAGATTGCCCGGCAACTTACCGGTCGCCGCATTGTGAGAAGTTATTCGGCGGCGGCGGCTTCCCCACCTGGGCCTGCGGGAACGGTAGTCGCCTGGGTAACTGTGGCCCAACCCGGGCCAGCGGCGGCGACGGCCCAACCCGGGCCTGCGGCGGCTCCTTGGAACAGCGGTGGCCCCCTCTGATTCAGTCAGTCCTCGACACACTCGTGAACGTGACACCGGCGATATATCAACGGAGGAGATGCCTCAACCGTTTGATGAGCCGATGTGCAGTCTACGGCGTCATGGTCTCCCCCACCCACCTCCCCCAACTATCCATCGCCTCGCGCCTCACGAACACCTTCACCTCCCGCCTCCGGCCTTGCCAGTGCCGTCACCCCCGCCTCACCAGTGCCGTCACCTCCCACATCACTAGTTCCGTCACCTCGCGTACACGGATCTTGGAGGGGGGGTTAGGATGGACCCTCGGCGCCATCTGAAATGGTCATGGCAACCACCTGAAAGTTGAATGGCGCCCCCTTAAATGTCGCTTTCCACCCCCCTAGAATGCGAGAATTGGCGCCCACCGATAGGGTTTTGCGCCCACCTGAAAAGTTTTGCAGGCAAGAAGTGGTGCCCACTGGAAAGGTGCCCCCGATCGGTAATGTCGGCGCCGTCTATGCCTTCCCGGGGGCGCCATCCGGACCAGGGGGCGCCACCTTGGACCGGCAAAATATTTCAGGCGGGCGCAAAATCCTAAGAATGGGCGCCGATTTTCGCATCTTTGGAGAAAAGGTGAAAAACGACATTTCAGGGACGCCATCAACCCTTCAGGTGCCACCGTAACCATCCAGGGCATAGGCAGATCCAGGGGGTGGGGTATGTGTCCCTCCGATTGACGCTCGGGGCCCCTAAAATGGTCACAGCGCTGCCCTGAAATGTTTTCACCCCTACCCTCCCCAGGATGTGAAAATCGGCGCCAACCGATATGATTTGGCACCCACCTCATAGTTTTTTGGTCAAAAGTGGCACCCTCCTGGTCTGGATGGTGCCAACCCAGAAAGGTGTCCCGATCGGCTATCCTGGATCCGCCTATGATTCAGGGCGCAGATGGTCGATAGGAGGGGCACCTGCCCCTTTAATTGACCCCCGATCTGTATGGTGATGGGAAAAATGTCTGCCTGACTGCCGCAAAAAATTGGTAACGATCAAATAATTTCAATCAAATATTTAACTTGTGTTCCTAAACACACGTAAAATAACGATCGTAGCACATATACCGTGAGAAAAGAAACATTAGAAAACAAACTTTTCCCGAGCACGTTCCCCGAACGCGACCTCTCTCTCTAGGGCCTTGAACGCGGCCATGCTGCTCCCAGAATACTGTCCGATGATTGGTTCTTGGCTATGACGTAGGCAGTGACGTCAAGCGGGCAAGTCCTGCATAAATCACCGACCTCAAATTTCGCTCCTGCATATGGAAGCCTTTGAAAAATCCCTCCAGACAAATCTAGAGACCGAAAAGACGGGATCTAGAGGCTTGGGTGTCTTTTGAAAAAACGACCCTGGAGGCCGGTTTTTTCAAAAAGACGCCCAAGATCTTGGGATATTTCCAAAATATATATCCATTAATCTAGATTTATCTATTGAATTTAATGCCAGGAAAAGCTCAGAATCAAGATATTTAGGGTCATTGCTTTCAATTTTGGGTAAGCATATTTCTCAAACTTCTATAGTTTCACTGAAATGAACGCTGTTTTTTTTGGCTTGGGAAATGATAAAAGAAACTACCAAAAGACACCCAAGGTCGATTTCGATTTATTCACGTTGTGAAAACGGCTAATATCACTTGCCGGTAAAATTTGGGGTATTTGAGACGAAAGCAAAAAAAAAACGTCACGAGGTGAAAAAGATGGGTTCGAGATCCTTTTTCCAATCCAAGGCCTAATATTTACACTAAATATAACTGGTTATGTTTGGATATGAGAGTTGAAGCACCAAAATCTTGCTTATAAACTAAAAAGGAGGGAGAGAAAAGGAGGTCGATCACTTGGGGGTGGGGGGGCAAAAACATAGTTTTGCCTCAAGCTTTTCCGTTGGGGGGGAGCAAATGCCTTTCCCCCTCTTGGATCCGCCACTGTTTTCTCCCACATGCAGGAACACAACACTGATCCAAACAAAAGTTCAGCAGCTGATATTACAGCTACAGCGGCAGTTTGTATGATAAGTCGTCGCAGATAGCAAAAAAAGAAAGGCGGGAAAGTTAGTTATTTTCTCAACTTGAACTTTTCTGATACATAAATATTTACTAGACATAAAAATTATGCAAGACTGTTATATTCCAGTTGCATTTATACTAATATTTTCCACGCTCAAGGGGGCACCTGAATTTGGAATGTGAATTTAATGCTGTAATCGGCCCTGAGCGAAAACTCATTCAGCTGCAGATAACATTAGGTGTCATTGAAGTTGCAAAACAAGCTAAGGGCAGGGGCTAAACGATGCACTTCATAGAAACGCAATGCATATGTTCTATATTGATGAAATCAAAGTAGGAATAATTGGTTGCTCTTCTTGTATAAACACCATTTGATTATCGCGACAGAACTTTTACTTACACTCTATAAACTACCAAATCCAACTCCTGTTCGGGACGGCTTCATCCGAGATGATTTCTTCTTCAGAGAGCTCTTATGCAAACACGTTTCTCCAAGCCTGTTAGCATGACTGTTGTAGCCTTTTTGGTGAAAAGAATTGATACATCCAAACCGTTGTGCACCTAGCCCGGGACCATCGAGTGGCATACGAACGTGGATCAGACAGGAATTGATAACCGTGATTTGTAAACAGACAGGCTTGGATTTGATGGAAAAACTTTGCAGGTGTACCAGGTTGGATCTGTATTTTCCTAACCATGGCCTACTTTACTAGCCAGGTTGAGACCGTGGTGCGCGTGTGGTAGAGTGCCCTATATTTGAGAGCTGTTACCAACTCACTTCATGATCACGTTAGTCAGGAATACACCCATGACGCCGCCCACACCACACGGGCACCAGCGGACCGCGATTAGCCAGGCAATGGAACGGTGGGCTGCGCGGCCTCATAGACACACCAACCCAGAGGAAACACCCGCTCTCACCCAGAAATGGGCGAGCACGTTGACCTCCATGGTCTTGGTGATAAGATGGTCGGGGATATCCAGCAGACTCTTGCCAGTCACGATGCCAGCGTTGTTGACCAGAATCGACACCTGCCGAGCACGGGCCACACGACTCAGCGCGTTACAATTACGATGTAGAGACACTGATAACAGGGGCAGATCTAACTGCAGCAATGTTTAGACGAGATGGGTTAACTTCTCAGTGTTTTTAGGCCAGCCCATGTCCCCATATGCACACTAGAACTAGCAAGCTGGCCTTGCTTGCGGGTTCGGTCATTTGTCGCCTAAATGTTTCAGTAATTGTACCGAGCGTATGGAATTGCTACTTAGTTCAAGTCATTATTTTTATGGGAAGAGTCTGAAAGAGCACTAGGAATACATATTCCACCCTGACCTTAGTCACTGGTCCCTCAACCTAACTCCTCGAGTCAGATTTCAATCCCTCCGAAAAACGTGGCTTTTGTTGGTGAACCCTTCTTTCCTACTTCCACCATTAGTTTTTTTCTCAAAGAGTATATGGCTACCTAAGACAGCGCTCAGAGCTGACGAAAACCACCGGGGTGAGTGGTAATAACAAATCAGAACCACTGTATGTAAATATAAGCAACAGAAGATTTCTACATAAGCAGAAGAGAAGAAAAACGGGTCTTTAGAAAGCCGTCGCTGTTCAACGTCGCTGTTTGCCAACGACCTATTCATACACGCTGGGAATACGAATCCCACGTGCGGATATGTGGCAGAGGCATTCACATCAGATGCAAAGCCCTGTGAAGGATACAATTCCACAAGAGGGGCTCAGGCTTATCAGACACCGAAGCCTATTTTGAGGGACAGTGATAACTTTCAGCTGAGTTCGGCAGACATGCTCTCAATGCTTCGCAGGAAGAAGAGATTGGATAAACTGTTGGGTGTTTCTTGGGTTTAGGAAGGTGTTCGCTTATATTCCCTCACGGACAGTATTTCCCAAAGTATTGTGCTATAACATCCGACGCAGAAGGTTAAGACCCAAGTCAGGCAGAAATGTCTATTCCTCGTGTTTCATCTTTTATTTTTGCTAAAATTGAATAATTTATACGAAATAGAATAGCTCCATGAACGACTCACAACTCAACACAACTCAACAAACCTTCACGCGGTAGATTGAAAAAGCTATCCACACACGACAAGAATTGCAACACCTCCTCCAATAAGACCCGTGTTATGCTGATTTGATATGCCAGGCCGATAGGTTCTGCATGGTCAAAGTATAAGGATTTCGCATTTAAATTGTAGTTGGTGCAAAATTGTGATAGCCTGAATAATCGAATACATCCTTGAGCGCTCCTACCGCAGTCCTACACCCGTAAGGAACGACTGTTACGCGGGTGTCTCGCAGCGGAAAAAAAACTTTTGCCACACAATATTGTACTCAGCAAATAATTCAGAAACAGCAAACAGAAAATTAAACTTCGGATAACTCATTAAGGGTATATTTTATTGATAACCGACACGTTTCAACTGATTTACTTTGTCTAGACATTTCAAATAAGGTAGTGTCTCATCCATTTATGAACTTTGGAAACCGGAGCGGGAAATAAGTTCAAACGGTAAAATTGGAGCAGTATAAAATAGAAATCCGTCGAATATTGCCAAAGTCTGTAACAGTTCTGAGTACTATGTTCAGATTCATCATGATCTAATGTACAAAACAAAATTTAGCTGGAACGATTCTCGAAAAGTGTGTGTTTTCACCACAGTTTAATGTCTGTCTATCTCTATGTTTGGTCAATCCCGTGTAAGGCAATGCTATGACAAGGACCCTAGATAAGGAAGGTCTACACTGTGGTATCAAACACCCGTGCATTGTCATGAAAATAGCAAAAGGGATCATTTTCGTCGTAAAATCAGACATTTCAACAATAAATCCTACTAAAATTGGGGGGGATCGGCCCCTACGTTTCGAGGGCAGGGGGAGGGCTCAGACCACCCGGTGGCGACGCCTCTTGGTAATCGAATGAAGTATGAATCTTATTCGATCCGATTACCTATCGCGTTCTATACCGGACACGCTGACGAAATCTGCTAATGAATAACCGAAAGCTTCGCTCTTTACTAATGAGGAATCCATTCAGTTTTTCTTATCGTTGCGTTTGCAGTGAAGTGGTGACACCATAATGCCCACGTGCAGTGGCGGCTGGAATATTGCCGAAGTCTGTGGCAGTTCCGAGCTGGGGGGCTCAAGCCCCTCCGAAAGGTCCGAGTGTCTATAGTTAACACGTAGGCGGATGATGATCTGAGACAATGGCCGGGGAGGCTCGAGCTCTCTAGCCTCCCCCCCAATTAAGTCCTGGATCTGACACTGCCCACATGCCAACCTCAACGGATGCAAAACAAAAACCAACGGAATAAGGCAAAGACCGCAGAGTGCAGGGGGTACGGTATCCCTTGCGGTGACCAAGTATCTAAGCATTGAAATGCACTTAATACAGAATTTGTGTCGTGATGCTAAATAAATCATCGTTTTCTGTCATTATGATCCTTTTTTGTTCAGTCCGAAAAGGGGATGTAGATGTTTGACTTGACAAGAATAAGACGTCGTGACAAAAAGTTATGAAAACATGTTGCAAAGGGCCCAATGAGCAGTTCGGATGTATATCGCATGTTGCGTTTTCAGGAACTCAATCATAGCAGCCTCACAATGATACCTTTTTTGTCTCTGTTGGAAGTATTGACTCCTCGTGAAATACGACTTCCTTGCGATTTTGCTCCCCTTTAGCTGTTTAGGTTCTTGAGCTGCACACGCATATTATAAGTCGGCAGGAATCTTCTTTAGCTGAATGCTTATTTAGCTGATTTGTTCGTCAGGTTACGAGATATAGCAGCTGCCGAACATTCTACCGGAAACAGGGAAATACACCGCAGAGTACAGGTGTGCAATTAAAACTAACGAGGCAGGGTTCCTTATTCCGGGTGTTCAACTAAACCTCAAGCCCGTAGACCAGTGGGAAAACCCCTGCGTGGGGGCGATGAGGTACGCGGTCTTTTTTAGGTTATGCTCGTCAGCGCACACAGGAAAACTCCCCAGTGAATTTATAACGTTCTGCTGATATGCCTTCCGCCCACCTGCTCGGGAAGACTCTCATATCTACAGATTTCCGAGAAAAAATTGAGAGAGGATATGCGAGATCGTCTCGGCACTCTTTTATGACCCGAGCACTAATGTTGTCCGGGCCGCAGGCCTTCTTCACCTGACAAAAACATATTTTCTAATTTCTACTTCTGTGATGAGTGGTTTGGGTCGCTGAGGGAGATTTGGATCGCACACCTTTCACATTCCAAGGTTTTCGAATTCACACACAGGTGTAGAAGAGAAAAGATTCGGCTGGTCGACAATATCTCTAGAGATTCTCTTCATAGAATACAGTTCATTCAGCAGCAAGTGTTTGACGCCAAAATATATAACATATAAAGAGGAGAATCTTTAGAAATAGTATTGATCTCCAGAGCTTATTAATTTTTCTACAAGTGCGTAAGGAACTTAACACGCGCATTGACGGGGGAGGTGGGTACCCGCCCGCCCTCGGATTTTTTGGATATAATAAAAACGGCGGCGTGTAGCACCACCCTACTTGGTATCAGAGTTGTGCGGCTCGCAAGTAAGAGTTTAACTGAAATTCTGACTCATTCGACTCTGAGTTGAGTTGAGTTGAGTCGAAAAAAATTGACAAGTGAGTTGAGTTGAGTTAAGACGGTTCACAACACGTCAATGAGTCGAGTTGAGTTGAGTTGTGAAGACAGCGAGTCAAATGAGTTGACGAAAAAAATTGGCTCAACAGGTAAACATGATGTCGAGTAAAAGTTTTTGAATTTGCCTTCCTTTTGCAAACCTCCTTTAACCTCCTTTAAATGCCTTTTCCCTCCAGAATTTTAATTGTTTAAATCAAAGATTCAATTTGTTTCAAAATATCAATAATTATATGGCTCAATTGCTTATTTCAAAGGGCCATCCTGTCTCAAGAAATCCCTAGGCACAAGTCATACATATACTCGAAAAATTTAACAGGTTTCTATCACTGGCCTTGTCTTAAACATTTGAAGTAGTGGAACGCACCACAGAATACATTTCAAATCCCTCAAAAACCTTTTCATCTTCAATATTTAACACTACTTCTTTACTCCAACCACTCCAACAACATACGTCGTCGTCGCTGATTGCGCTGATTGTTGTCGTCAGTGGTCTTCGTCTGAGAACAGTGTGTGCGCCATTGCTGTCTTTGAAGAACAAATTCAACTGAGTATAGGTTCAAGCTTAACTAGCCTCAAGGCAAAACGTGTAAAAATCACGTGATAATTCATAAAGCAATGCAAATATTTGTATACCTGCATGTTATGTTATTTCTTTTGTCCTAAATGCTCCGTCTGCCGCCGCTTTTTTCATTTTGCCTATTAAAAGCAGATACCGCTATTAGCATAGAAAAATTAGACATCTAGTTGGACAGAAATGTTGAGACGCCTTTGTCGCAAGAATCAGAGGAATTATTTCATGCTACTGGATTTGTCTGATGAGAGACCCTCGCCTGGCGTCCGTGTTTTATTTCGAAAGCTATACATTGTAAATTTTCTATGAAATCGTGCTCCAGTTTTGAAGAGCGATAGGTAGGTACTGTATAGAAGGTTCTCAAGCTAAAAAATGGATTGGGTTTAAAATATGAATATAATAAAATCCAACACGTTGATAGAATTTTCATTTCTATTGTTCTTTGTCACATATGGTATACTTTTTTAGGGTCTGCTTTAGTTCTTAAAATTAGCAATTGCAGCAAGATATTATAGTAATTATTGCTTAACTTTTGATTAAACTCATGGCATAGTAATGTTTTATCTATAAAAATTATTTCGCATCGTTCTTTAATAGAAAAAACAATACCTATACCATCCCTACAAATACTGTTTATATCATGCTTTATAGCTTGGACCTTTTTGACAGTATTGGTATGGAGGCTCAATTTTTGCCTGTGTTGGTGTAACCTTAGCCCTTTAAGGTTCCTTTCCATTTCATTTACCTAGTTTAATATGCCGCCTGAGATATAATATTTTAGAAATAATTGCAACATGTGGTAGCTTTTTTTGGGCAGTGACAGTCTGGAAGAACTAAAAAGTTATTCATGGTTCCTGGCTAATTGTTAACCATTGTTTGAATGCCAATGGATTAATTTTGTTTCTATTAATATTCCGCTCCATGTCAGACTTTCTGAACAGCTTGGTTTTGCCACTTTATTTATTCCTTAATTTAAATATATATATATATATATATATATATATATATATATATGTCATTTATTTATTTTATTTTGAAAATGAGCCAAAGTTTGAGTTGAGTTGAGTTGGAGTTGAGTCAACCGCTCTCAGCACTTGAGTTGAGTTGAGTCGACTCAAGAAAATTCTGAAACACACAACTCTGCTTGGTATACCTTTTCCTGATCACTTTTACAACCTTTGGAAAATTTTAAGGCTGGGTAATCTCAGGCCAGGTCACCAGTGCAGGTCAACTGACCTCACCTAAAAAAAGTTAAAGTTGGCATAAGTCAGAACAGGGTAGACCTATCCAATTGAAACTCATCACATAATGGCCCCACATAATTTTACAAAACATATTCCAGTATTTCTTATATCGATGACCTAATGTCAGGTACGAGTCATGACCTCTCCACAGGAAATACATGGGAAAATGGTTTAATCGAACAACTTAGTAATAGCAGGAGGTAGAGCGGCTATTTTACGACATTAGGTTGGCATTGTCCTTGCAGTTCTGATGATATGCATTTTGACCTAATTTACCGTTTGTCTGACCTCAGGTGAGGTCAAACCCTAGACCGAGCCAGATTTCACCTAACAAGTTCAAATTATATATATATATATATATATATATATGTGTGTGTGTGTGTGTGTGTGTGTGTGTGTGTGTGTGTGTGTGTGTGTGTGTGTGTGTGTGTGTGTGTGTGTGTGTGTGTGTGTGTGTGTGTGTGTGTGTGTGTGTGTGTGTGTGTGTGTGTGTGTGTGTGTGTGTGTGTGTGTGTGTGTGTGTGTGTGTGTGTGTGTGTGTGTGTGTGTGTGTGTGTGTGTGTGTGTGTGTGTGTGTGTGTGTGTGTGTGTGTGTGTGTGTGTGTGTGTGTGTGTGTGTGTGTGTGTGTGTGTGTGTGTGTGTGTGTGTGTGTGTGTGTGTGTGTGTGTGTGTGTGTGTGTGTGTGTGTGTGTGTGTGTGTGTGTGTGTGTGTGTGTGTGTGTGTGTGTGTGTGTGTGTGTGTGTGTGTGTGTGTGTGTGTGTGTGTGTGTGTGTGTGTGTGTGTGTGTGTGTGTGTGTGTGTGTGTGTGTGTGTGTGTGTGTGTGTGTGTGTGTGTGTGTGTGTGTGTGTGTGTGTGTGTGTGTGTGTGTGTGTGTGTGTGTGTGTGTGTGTGTGTGTGTGTGTGTGTGTGTGTGTGTGTGTGTGTGTGTGTGTGTGTGTGTGTGTGTGTGTGTGTGTGTGTGTGTGTGTGTGTGTGTGTGTGTGTGTGTGTGTGTGTGTGTGTGTGTGTGTGTGTGTGTGTGTGTGTGTGTGTGTGTGTGTGTGTGTGTGTGTGTGTGTGTGTGTGTGTGTGTGTGTGTGTGTGTGTGTGTGTGTGTGTGTGTGTGTGTGTGTGTGTGTGTGTGTGTGTGTGTGTGTGTGTGTGTGTGTGTGTGTGTGTGTGTGTGTGTGTGTGTGTGTGTGTGTGTGTGTGTGTGTGTGTGTGTGTGTGTGTGTGTGTGTGTGTGTGTGTGTGTGTGTGTGTGTGTGTGTGTGTGTGTGTGTGTGTGTGTGTGTGTGTGTGTGTGTGTGTGTGTGTGTGTGTGTGTGTGTGTGTGTGTGTGTGTGTGTGTGTGTGTGTGTGTGTGTGTGTGTGTGTGTGTGTGTGTGTGTGTGTGTGTGTGTGTGTGTGTGTGTGTGTGTGTGTGTGTGTGTGTGTGTGTGTGTGTGTGTGTGTGTGTGTGTGTGTGTGTGTGTGTGTGTGTGTGTGTGTGTGTGTGTGTGTGTGTGTGTGTGTGTGTGTGTGTGTGTGTGTGTGTGTGTGTTACAGTTAGCGGCACATATAGCCTCAGCAGCTGACGTGCCCGAAAACCCCAATCATCATCATGTTATAGTTAGCATGCGAAATCCGTTAGTTTGCGAACTCCCGGACCAATCAGTGAGTTTGCAAACACCCTAGTTAGTTTGCAAGCTAACTAAGTAGTTTGTAAACTCCCTGACTGATCAGATAATTTGCAAACTAACTAGTTTGTTTGCAAACTCACTAGGTTAATTTACAAACTACCTAGCGAGTTTGCAAATTTACTAGTTCAGTTGCGGAACAGCCGAATTACTTTCGATTAATAATGTAGAAGCTGGTCCAGCTCAGTTTCGGTCTCCCTAACTGATGGGCAGGCCGCCTGAGATATAACGAAATCGTCAACGAAAAGATAGCACGGTAGCCACGTAGCCTACCTGAGTACTTCTTGACATGCCAAGCATAGCCAGGAGCCAGTATAATAAAAAATAAGTCACATTTGGAAATTGTTTGGATCTAAAAAGGGCACTCTGCCGTTTGTAGTCTGAAGATGCGCTGGCTTTCTTACTTATTTACCGATGGTGACGCACCTGGAAGCCAGGAGGTGCCTACTCGGAGGCGCATGTTTATGGGTTTTTATCCCATTCAGGGGCAGATTCAAGTGGCGGGGGTCGGTAGGAGAGACCCCCGTGGGCTGAGCTTAGCATTGCAGAGCCGAACCCTCCCCTCCCGCATGGGACCCAAATGATGTCTGATGGCTGTTCCCGGGAAACTCAGATGCCACCGGAATGTTGGTCTAGGGGACCCCGAGAGTAGGTCTGGAGCCCCTAAGAGTTCGCCTGGAGCCCTTAGGAGTTTGTCTGTGGGCCCCAAGGGCTGTTCTCGGGGACGCCACATAATTTGTTTCAGGGGCCCAATAGCTGATTCCGGGAGCCCCAAGCCTTGGTCTTGGGAACGCAGAGAATTAGTCTCGGAGGCCCCAGAGCTGGTCTCGAGGGCTCCCAGAATTGCTCTCAGGGCCCCCAATAGTTGGTTTCGCGGCCCCTGAACATATGAAATTAATAAGCAGGCATAAATGACTCCGCTTGCAAATAGTTAACGCTCAATAAAAGAAGATTTGCGTGCGCCCCTTTCCCGGCGGGGATCTCGAGACTTACCTCCCCGTCATCCTCGAGGAAATTCCAGATTCACTTCTGCATTGTTTTATTTTTCAGTTTTAAAATATTTCACGTCCATTAACCCGGCACCGCCTGGGCTCTCCGCACCCAACATCACCCGGTAGGGGGGGTCCGATAAGACCCCTCCCACGATTTCAGGAACCGGATATGGTACGGAAAAAAATTGAAACGGTGCTGGGCCTTACCGTCCTGTAATCAAAATCCGAGTTTGAACCATATCCATTGACCCGTAACGTAACAGGGTCAAAACGGGTAAATTTTGACTCATTAGGGAAATATTATATAACTCGGGAACCATAAGACCTAGAACAAAGTCAAAGGCATCAATGTGTTTCTTTTAACACGCGCACTGGAGGGGGCCTCGGAGGCCCCCACCTGTTTTTCCGAGGTGGCTGGAGAACCGCCCGTAGCCGAAAAACGATACTTGGCCACATTTAACAGAATTTAATAGCGCGTCGATTGGTGAAGACTTTTTGAAAATCGGTCGGAAATTTTTTGACTTATCGGCTTTCAAAGTCAGACCTGCATTTTGAGATCGCCGTAAACGTGCGGTCGGACCAGTTAGCTTGCATTGGAGACAAAGTGGTGACGTAATAACGTCATATAAGCATGATTATATGTCAAGGTCACTTCACATGAAAGTCAAGGCCAAGGTCAAAGGTCACAGTTCAAGGTCATTTCTGCATTTTCAAGGTCACTGACCACTGTGCGTCCGGCCAAATGACGTTACCTGGTCTGACATATATTACGCTATGACGTCATCGATAAGGTACACCAATACCAAGGTCAAGGTCAAAGGGCAAGGTCAAAGGTCATTTGCAAAGGTCAATCCTCATTTTCCGCCAAACAGTGGTTATAGTGTTAGTCAAAGTGTACCTTATAAGCAGTATACTATATTATGACCTTACAGGTCAGTGACCTTGAATGACCTTGACCTAAAAGTTGTGGGAAAGCCTCTTTGAGACCTCTTCTCTATGAAACTTGTCCGCCTTTAGCTTATTCCTACCATTTTCCCGCATAATCACAGCATTTAGCAATCGATCCCAGCATGGCCAATATTTCACCTTTACGACCTCGTTTGACCTTGAAGATATTGACCTAGGTCAATGAAAATTGGTCATCATGTAGATAACCCTAGCCCTCATCCACCTACCAAGTGGCGTTTTTCTAACCCTCTTAGTTTCCGAGATCTTAGGGGGCCTACCAGGCCCCCTCCAGTGCGCGTTAGTGCCAGACCCCCCTCCAGTGCGGGTGTTAACACAAGGATTCGAAGACCCCCTCCAGTGCGGGTGTTAACACAAGAATTCGAGTGATATGCAACATTACCTTGAAAGGTTGAATCTTTACCTTGATCTGAGTTCAAGATTCAATAATGATATTTCACGGTGATGTTGCACATCATCTGAATCCTTGGGTCATGCTCGTCACCATGATACCAAATTTATTGTTGTATCTTATCTCCTTCAAAAGGTACGAACGCAAGCAATCTCGAAAATCGTTACCTTTGGTGACCTGTGGTGACCTTGTTATTCTCCTGGCCTAAAAATGGATGTCCTGGTTGTATCAGTCTTTTGTTAGAAGACTAAAATAGCCTTATATAGGTTTATAACTTGCGTCATAACTCATTGACCTGAAGCCAATTTTCTAGCACAAGCTATCAGATGGGTCAGCCTAGAGTTATACAAAGTCAGGCGCATCTCATTTAAATCGGCTCGGAATCATTCGCGAAAAACCAAGGGGGTTCGATCCAACTCCCTCACTAAGCGGATAAGGGTCAAATACAAAACATCCCGCCCGGGCCTAAAAGGGGACCAGTCCCGAGTCTAACATCCGCCACCTTCCTATAAGGAAGTCGGTATCAGGGCCTGGTCAGGTTACTAAAAACGAATATGCGGTCCAAAATCCTTAACTTGCGCCGGTACGGGGATAAGCACCCTTTATCATTCTCTCCCCTCCTGTTTTTTCTCAGGTGATAACAAAGGTAGAGTGCAGTGCCATCGTCGCTAAAATACCTGTTACGTATTCTGTTTTGCAACTTGAAACGCAGTTTTAGGCCCATGATATCTTGTACTACTTTCAGTTTTCCCTCACGTCATTAAAATAATGCATATTTCGATTGAACAGCAAGAAGAGGACCGGATAGGCCACGCCCGGCCCCTGCCCTTATTCTTATACTGGCTCCTGGCTATGCTTGACATGGCAAGAAGTACTCAGGTAGGCTACGTGGCTACCGTGCTATCCTTTCGTTGACGATTTTGGTATATATCAAGCGGCCTGCCTATCAGTTAGGAGACCAAAACTGAGCTGGATCAGCTTCTAGATTACTAATCGAAAGTAATTCGGCTATTCAGCAAATGAACTAGTGAATTTGCAAACTACCTAGGTAGTTTGCAAACTAACTAGTGAGTTTGCAAACTAACTAGTTATGTGCACACACACACACACACACATATATATATATATATATATATATATATATATATATATATATATATATATATATATATATATATATATATATACTGTATACTATATACTAACTGTACTATACTGTAACTGTAACTATATATATATATATATATATATATATATATATATATATATATATATATATATATATATATATATATATATCATTCGATTCCGGTTTTCTGTTAGGATTCCAAGGGTATACATTTGTTTTGCTCTATCTTTTCTAGTCCATATGTAATGGCGGAAAACTATCATCAGCATGTTATATTGTTATCCCTATGGTGACATGCCTTTACCTCTAGTGACCTTAAATGTGACCAGACAAAAACATGGTTCAAATGATTCCTATAGATAATTGGATGGGCTACTAAACAGTGTCACCGGGGAAGGGGGGTGGGTACCCCCCCCCCTCCCCGCCAGGGGACCAATATTTGTATCAGTGTATTACCACCAAGTCGCAAGCTTCATTTGGCTCCGACTCATATCACTGAATAAGCGTGTGCTCAGAACAACATCCAGAAGCAACAGCTCCGGCCCGCCCTGCAACGCGTGTGACCGCAAGTTATCCCTGCACGGCATCCATCCACCAGGCTTTCTCAGCAACACCTACATGCATGTGACCTGTGCTCTGCCAACTATCTGGCCAGGGACGCCGATAATGAGGAAACATGATCCTGTGTATCGACAATCCTGTTTACCGAGTGGAGTCACATCCGCTGACCAGTGGCCAACATACAGGACTACCCTGGGCTGGAACTGAACAGCCCACCCTACTGCCCCGCCATATAACTATGCTATTCTTACTCGGAAACGGCGGACTTATATATAATTAACTGAAACCCATGATACGATTTCTACCACACATGTAATATACCGAAGACTGTACAGAACCACACTTGCGTCACGTTTTCAAAGTTTTGGCAGCTGTCCCTCTCCGCTCCCCCTGGGCCGTCACATTCCACGTTGTTTTCATTGCTTCAACTTGAACTCTGCTTGGTATAACTGCATCGAATGAATGTAAGAAAAAAACATTCACAGCTATTTGCCTTCGTTCTAAGGAGGAATTCGCTTTATTAATAATATAGAATGGAACGTTAAGAGAAACAGCATTGAACACATCCCCACCTTTGGAGATCTCCCAGGTGGCCAAAATACGGCGGCACAGCCGATCGATTCGCCGGAGCGATAGCAATGGGAGGACTATATCCAATCGTTTGTGTCTTTCGCCATTCCAGAAAGAAGCCGACATCGAGGGGGTGTTTGAAACTCCTCCCTTACCGGGGCGGAAGTGGGTCGTAGGCCCACTAGCAGGGGCCAAGACTTCAGGCAAAATAATACTCACAATTCTGGAGACTTGCATGAAATAACAAAGCACTCAAAAAATATAACAAGTCATACAAAGCCATCTTGATGTTACCCTCAGTCCCTGGAAAACAAGCTAATGTCGTGTCCAAACCGACCCGTAAGGTATGACCACTGACCAGTCCTGGTGCTTGGGTGTTTACATATTGATCAACGGCCTAACTAACCATACGCCATTATGAAAACTTATGTTGTCAGACAATTTCTAGGCTTTGACGTGTTGAGACCATTGTCGTTCGTTTTAATCGGGGGGCGGGGGGGCTCAAAGTTTTTCCTACTAAAAGGCTGGCATTTTCGACTGGTCCATAGGAAACACATGTTAAAAGCTTGCAATCTAGAGCCTCAGCAGAGGGTCTTGGACACCGCGGCGGTTCATAAAAAGCCATTCACATGAAAGCGAAAACATTTTCATTTTCTGGGTCAAGACCGCCAGCCGCGATACTGCCCAGTGAGCTAGACGGCAAAACCCGGACCCATGTTATGGTTCAATTTTTAGGCGTGGGTTCGAATCCTAGGGGCGGCCAAACTTTTCATAAAATCTGAATGTGCAAAACACAATGTATTTGCTGAACGTTCATGAGACTATGCGTCCTTTATACTTTTAACTCTCACAGAAGCTTCTGCCTAATGCAGAGCAGGATCCAGGAGTAAGTACAGTCATGTTCCAGGGTCGGATCCAGGGGGATGGGTGGCGATGGGGCGACCTCGCACCCTTAGCCTGGGCTTGAGCACGGCAAAAGGCCCTTCGCAGGGGGGCTCCTTTTATGTTCAATTGGCGTTGCCATGGTAAATTCAGCAAGTCCAAACTTCACAGACATAAGTGTCGGGGCCACCAATAGCTAATCTGGGGTCCCCGAAAGTATAAAACTTTACTGTACAAGTAAGTATAAGTATACACCCAAAAGATGATTTGTTCAAATGTTTCACCCTCCATAAATGAAAAAAATGAGGACCCCGGAGCGGAGGCTCCTGCAATTTAAACCTGACCCCTCTGGAGACATGCTAGATCCGCCCCTGCCATGGTCCCCCAAAGTGGCTGAATTGTAACCACTTTCAGCCGATTGTCAGTTTCGCGATATTTTGTCCTGTACTAGCCGACATCACACCAATTCTCACAAGTAGCGCAACCCTGCCAGCCGGTTTGCACCAGAGCTCGCCGGTAGTCCCCTACGTCAGCCGGCGTGGCAAATGTCTTCACCTTCAGCATACCCACTACCAGCCCGGTACCATAGGCGGATCCAGGGATCCTGGGGGGTAGGGGGTAGGTTCCCCTCATAAATTAACCTTCGGTACCTTTTTACTCTTTAAATGGTTACGGTCCTCCTCTGAAGTGCCGACGGCGCCCCTGCAATAAGCCCCCTTCCCTAATGCAAATAATGCGAAAACGGCGCCCCGCGATAGAATTTGCCGTCCACCTGATAGGCTTTGTCGACCAAATATTGGCACCCTTGGTCCAGATCTCCCCCTCCGCCCACGCCAGGTGCCCCTCCGATCTGAGATCCTGGAGATCCTATTCCCGCTACGCAGTCATATTTACCAGTCGCGTACCGCTATTGGCCGACGTCGCACCTCCGCTCACTCATAGGCGGATCCAGAGTGCAAGAGGGGCACGTGTCCCCCCGATCAACCCTTGGCGCCCCCTGAAATGGTCACGGCGCCCCCTAAAATGTCGCTTCCCACCTCCCCCAGGATGCGAAAATCGGTGCCCATCGATAGGATTTGGCGCCCATCTGATAGACTGCCGGTCAAAAGTGGCGCCCCCGGACTGGATGGTGCCCCTTCCTCGATCGGCAATCCTGGATCATCCGCCTATGCGCTCACTAACTGCATGACACAACTACATAAATTATTCGAATAGCAGGCTCCTTCAAAAATATTCAAAAGCGAATAAATGAACCACAATATTGACAACAATAAAACATTCAATCGTACCTACGAACTGCTTCTCATTCATGTTTTGGGTACAAACAATTACCACAGTCACCAGCTGCGGCCGTTTGTGTTTGCCTTATAGGAGTGTACTAAACTAGTATTATTTTTAGCATATTCCTAGTATATTATACTAAAACTGGTACTAAACTATGCTTCTGATCACTTTGGGTACAAAACTTTGAAGTACTTGTTATTTAACTGCCCTGGTTTTAATGTTGTTTGAAGTGGCATTGATAGAAAATATTTTCCAGTGCGGGCATTTACAGTAATTTCGCCTCACTGGAAATTACTTATTGTAATGCCTTCGCTTTGTCGGAGTAATTGTGACGTACTGTGGTTTTTTATCTAGAAATGTGTGCCCACTTTAAGCGCGTGTTTTATGCGGTATTTTACACGGCAGGTTGCCACTTTCTGATAACCGGTTTCCGCTTACCATCAGGTCTCTGCTAACGGGCCAATAAACCTCTCTGGCGTCCTGGAAGCCAGCCTTCTGATTGGATGGCGGCCGACACACCCCTCAGCGTGGTTCCCAGCCGGCCACGTCAACCTCGGCGGCTGTAGTGAATAAATAAGGCCAAAGTTCACGATGCTCTCAGCGGCCTGTCTCCGCCACGGCCTTCAACTGCAACATCTGATACCACTGTTGATACAGACGACCGATTCGGACAGCCACTGGAGTGACAGCAATCTGCGCAGCATTTCGTCAGAATTTTCGCGAGCCGCCATTTTCAACAAAGTAAACAGAGCATTTGTAAAGAAAAACGGTGCAGTACTAGGGATGCTTCCGACATCATCCGGAAAACACATTTCCCCTTTCAAACATACCTCGAAAAATTTCTGCGCTGATTTCAAAATGGTGTCATGTTGTGACACACACCAACAAAAAACCTATGCCATCTAAACTTCACAAACTCCTTTAAAGTTGTGTTCGACGCATCCACTCATCATAGGTGACAGCAAATGACCTAAAACCATCAGATACACTGTAATGCCACTAGGCTGACTCACCAGTGCTCCCCTCGCACAATATTTCGGCTGGGCTATTTCTGAGAGGCCAAATCAGCCGACTCGTTTAGGCGTCAGACCGCCGCTGCCGCGCCGTTTTGACGACCCTCCACTCGATACAGGTGACAAGACCCCCAGGGGCCGCCGGCAGCTACCCCCAGGTTCAGAATTTAACGTCAGTAATGTATCCTTTCTTGGCAAAAACTTAGTGAGAGGAGGCACGGCGAAATGCTTTCGTACCGCTTTCACTTCAAGAAAGTAAAAAGTTTCTTTGAGGCGCAAAAAATGGCAAATAATTTCGTGAAACTGGATAATACTTCTGTCCACTGACTCAATGCATTCATAAAACTTCCTTTGACTCGTGTTTTTATCAATGAACAGGTAGTGCAATAGTCCATTGTTTTTTTTTCACCTTTTACTGGGCCAATAGTCCCAAGGGCACAGCCCACACCCAAATAGCCGGCCGTCGGCACTGGCTCGACTGGGCTTGCTGTCTCCTTGCCAGCCGTGGTTAGCTGAGCAGCAGGTACAATAAAAAACGTGGCGCCACTCCTCAGTCTATTTTGATGCCACTACATCCCCAGTCATTTAATCACGTCATATTGGCACAAGTCAAACTAATGTATAATTCGCAATAAACGTCGACATCTTGGAGTCCTGCCTTAGCTAGGAATAGCGCAAAATGTGTCCGCAGTAGAACACATTGAATTTAAAAAGTCACTAATCACATGCATACATTTCACAATGTCTTCGCGGAACACCACCAAAATCCAAAACAGCAAAAATCGGTCATATAGCACCATCAAATTCACAACCAAAGCACCAAATTTTACGTAAATGGAGTTAACTGGATAGATAAAGCTGCTTATAATGAATTATAGGATAAATGTAACGTGGCTCAGTTCTGTTTAATTTACGTAGTTGGCAAAATATGACGAGTCGAAAAGGTTTCGTTTTCTATCCACTGCAAGCGTTTGATGTATGAACACACATATATCGATATAACCCGGATATCAGAAGTTCTTCATCAAATCTAGCACCGGAAGAACTTTTGATCTAAATCCTAAGCTCTTAAGCCTACCTATTGTACGATAACTCGTCACACTGCCAAATATATTCTGAATCCCGCTTACTATGTGATAGTCTGACAGGATCCTACATCAAATTTCGCAGTTTCCATAACCATGCTGTCAGAGTCGACAACCATAAACCAAGGGAAAATTCAAGGGGAAGGGCGCGAAGGGGGTGGCCCCCCTCAGGCTTGCGGGAGCTGCCCTCATGGTGAGCCGTCCATGACGGGTGCCAAACACTTTCTGCAATACAATATAAATGCCTTTAAAGTACGAAAACTGTGCGGCACACATGTCTTGAATTTGAATTTAGAAGGTGATCCAGGCCAAACGCCCTTTTCTGCGGCGTTTCCCATTTTGATGCAACCTACCCGCTGTCAGCCGCAGACACCAGTCCTACTATTTGGCTGCTCATCTCCAGGCGGCGGCGTCCCTTCCGCCGGATGCTTCCCGCTAGCACTTTCGAAACACCCACTTCCTCAAATTCACCCTACAACTTATCCGGGACGGTGCACCAGAGAATGTTCCGAAAGGCGCCTCCCGGTGGAGTATGCCGCCCATCTGAGATTTCGTCCATCCTGTAGTGAAATCCTAGATCCGTCGCTGCCTCAAGCGGCACCGTTGTCAGGCTCGCATGTTCTGTTGCAGAACCTCAGACGAAACACACTCTGCGACAGGACAGTCGGAGAAGTGCGGCAGACTGTTGAGAGGAAACAGTCACACGGCGGGACGACAGCCCTGGCAACCAAATCTCGGTCCCAATTCTGGTAAGCGACGAGTCTTATTACAAATACAACCTCGCCTGAATCCTTGCACAATAGAAACAAAGTTACAGAGTACTTGTAGATACGTATAAAAAAGTGAAACCATGCCACCCCATTAAAGCTGTGACCCGAGACACCCACTCGTGCGTGTTGTGTCCTCCAGGTACAACTTTTAAGTTCAATTAGCTTATACATTTCATTAACGTATTTTAATGATCTTTTGGATTTAGTGATTTGTTGATGGCTGTGGTCGCTAACACACAAACAATTGTATTCTATATTGTCACAATGTCACACGCATTGAATCAAATGTGTGGAATGTGAAAGCCATATTGATCATACAGTATGCAACGAGAATGGCGCGAGTGACAGTATTAATGACATCATGCCTTCATATATCAGTCCTGCTTCTAGGCAACTCCACCTTCCTGAAATAAATTCAGTAAGATCTTAACAGTGAAAAAAAACATAAGCCACCGCCGGAAAAGTCCACCCAGTGTCATAGCACGTCACCTTTTGGCCATCGAACTCCTCGCTCAGCATGTGATGTCACTTATGAACATCCCCGTAGACCTAATCTTTTTATACCACATAATATGGTTAACGAGCACCATAAAGTGCGGCAGTGTGTAGGCTTGTCGAGAGGATTCCAACAGTGCTTACATACTTTTTATTCATTTTCCTGTTCAGCCGTTAACAAAAGCATACCTAAGTTTCCATGATAGCCTCTACGGTACATGGAGAATGTCATGCATCTTTGATGCCTTCTAAACTCAAAAGTAGCTGACCAAAATATCTCACAAGCATGTTCTGTACAGATCAGGATGGGTTATCTAAACCCCGTTTCCTCCTTTCGCTACCTTGTGTGGTTTCCGAGAACTCAGGGGTGGGGGAGCGGGTACCCACCACCCCCTCCCCCCGGCCCGGCGAAAGTGGTCCAGACTCGTGGCATGCACACTGTGGAGGTCCCCTCCGTAACTCCTTCAAACCACCCAAAACTCAGCCCTACGCGCAAAGTAATCGTTTTAATTTTCATTTAAGGTTCAATGAATACGACTAGCTATATCTATTAACCTATGACAAATATGGAGTTCGTACTCCTTAGGGAGTCAAAAGCGTACCATCGTGAATCAGAGCTTAGGTCACATGGTTTTGATAAAACAAACCAATTAAAATAATTTGAAGGACCAGACCGTGCAGAATCTCACTGACAAGCTTTGAAGCATATGTCTCAAAAATGAAAGAAATAAAACATTAATTGAGTCATCAGCGTCCTAGAAAATACCAGATGCAATCTCTCCGAACCCATTCGCAGGGACATTTCCGAGTTCATACAAAAATAAGCAATATAAAAATGTACATTGCGAGCCATAGTTAAAACCCATGTGAGCTCGTGAGATTATGTGCAGACCCAATCAGTTCGGCTGCTGCGCTATTGATGGCCAGCCCGTCTAAAGGGGGAGGGGAACGGGCGCGCGCCGCCAGAGGGCTACCGTCGGGAGGAGGAGGGGAGGGGGCGGGGGTGGCGAGGCCGGGATGTGACCACGGGACGCGCACTTGTCCGTGCCAGGCTTCATTTGTGCGCGCCGTTCGGCAGCGGAGGCAGGCGGCCCAAATAGCAGCGGCGCCGGCGGGGGCGTCAGTGCCAGTGGTGAACCGAGCAGCAGCCAGACTCCCGACGCCAGCCAGAAACTTCGCTCTCGGCGGCAACAACAGCGGGCGAGACAGCGCAGTCTCACGCAGCTGCACAGTCTCGTCGATATCGATATCGATCGGATCGCGACAGTGACGCCCATCCACGGCTGGTGACAGCCACTGTCAGAGTGGACCCAGTCGCAGGCCAGGTCAGGATGTCTGTGGCATGCGCTGCGGCCGAGTCCTCAGACGTGGCCGGACCGCTGACGGCCGTGGTACACTCCCCGGCTGACCAGTACTTCGTCGCCATCACCAACGGCCAGTCCCCGCCGCCTGCAGAGCCACCGGCGGCCGAGCAGCTGCCGGAGCAGCTGGGACAGCTGCAGCTTCCAGGGCAGGAGGTTCCGTATGTCCGCAGCTCCGGCTCCGACAGCTCGCCGGAGCTGGTCCGACGGCGGCACGCCAGCCTCGTGGCGGAGGACGTCATGTTCGACCCGTTCTGCGACCCCGCTAACCCCAGAGAGCTGCACTTTCAGGTGAGACCACGCTGCGGACCACCAGTCGAAATACCTGCAAACTCGCCAACAATGCTGGTGACAGAAGTAGATCAAGTCGTTGACAAAATATTTAAGATTGTGCACACCTCAGCGTGACATGGCGATGCTTAGTCTGCCTATTTGTTATTTAAGATTTAAAAATGCTCAAAATTTCTGACAAACAATTTCCTTTTTGGAGTCAAAGCTCGATGTTCTTCGCTTCCATGTTTGGTTTGGGATTCCGTTGCCGACACTTAGACACTTTTCCCGACCTCCGCTAGTGACTTGGTGGAAAATGGATCCTAATCCGCAGCCTAAAAATTGTTCCCCAGCCTTGGTAGTTCTTACCTGATGTGCAGTCTATGCGGCAACTGAAAAGGTACGGCACAGTGTGGACGCATGCGATCCCAGCGATGCATTTTTAGGGGAAGTTGGTAAGTTAGGGCTACAGTGCGAAAAGCTGTTGTTGCCGACAACTTGCTTTCTAAAAAATCCAGTTTTGTCTCAATACCCCACTGGACTTCTGCCTGGATGCTCGCTTGGCTTGCACGCGCCAAACCAAGCGCAAAGCGGGTATCGAGCCCAGACTGGATGTGTTGCTTTGAAAGAACACAAGCTGTTATCAGAAAAAGTTTGTTTTTTTTCGCGCTGTAGCCCTAGCCTACCACTTTCTCCACAAATACATCGCTGGAATCATCGGCACATGTGCCTGACTGTGCCTTACTGTGCTGTCCTCGTTAAATTGCCGTATAAAATGCACTGAGCAAGTAATCACGCTTATGTAGGTACTTTTGATTACCTACGATATTTGAGATGGGTTGCTTATTCTCCAGTATTCAACCCTCCTCCAAAAATACAGCAAAAGAAAGATGGACATTACCTGATCGTAATTTCACGCTGGATTTATTACCTCTATTTACATACTGATTCTGTCACACGTCTATCAGTTATTTCTTTGTGGTTACCAAAATAGTAGTTATGTGAGGGAATAGCAAATCATTATAGATAAAATGATAATATAATGAGATAGGTTTACTTTTCTGGTCAAAAGATATTTTTGATAAATTCCAAAACAAAGCGAAAAAAGCCTTGCCAATGTGAGAGAGAGAGAGAGAGAGAGAGAGAGAGAGAGAGAGAGAGAGAGAGAGAGAGTGAGTGAGTGAGTGGTGAGTGAGTGAGTGAGTGAGTGAGTGTAAGTGTGAGTGAGTGTGAGTGAGTGAGTGGTGAGTGAGTGAGTGAGTGGTGAGTGAGTGAGTGAGTGAGTGAGTGGTGAGTGAGTGAGTGAGTGAGTGAGTGAGTTTAGCAAATTCAACAATCTTGAGGTAATGCCAAAACGAAGTGTTCTGCCAAAATCAAGTGTTTTCTTCTTCCTTCTTTGACTATCCGCCCTTCTCGGCAGGACATTTGCGAAGCCGCCTACAAAATCAAGTCCGGCATCATGGTAACCCCCTGCACCCGCTCCCACATCTCCGAAGAGTGCAACATGCAGCTCTTCTTCAAGAAGGACTACATGCAGTACACAGGCAGCTTCAAGGGAGCGCGGCGCGCGCTATACGCTGATGATGCTATCGGAGCAGCAGCGACGGAAGGGTGTGGTGGCGGCCTCCGCCGGCAACCACGCCCTCGCTCTCTGCTACCACGGCAAAGAGCTCGGCATCTCTATCACAGTCGTCATGCCAGTAAGATTTTCCGGGTTCTGTTTCCACAGTGTTCAATGGAGTGTGGCGGAAAGAGTGGGTTTGGACAGTAAAAACTGGCCCTGGCGGACGACGACATTGGCGTCGATGATTTTATTATAGCTGGCGTTATTTTGTTCTCTGTCGGCATAAATTTTCTCACGTAGGTATCAACCACAGTCATCGATGGGAAGAGGCATTGATTCTGGCGCAAGACTTCAAGGTAAAGTGGTTTACGAGGCTGCCCAGCTCCAACCAGCCGTCGAACACGACCAAGGCCAATATAGTGATGCTCTCTTGTTGTCACTCCCAAACATAAAGCATGTATAATTTTATTTGGTCACATTGACCTGATAAGCGTCTATTCTTTTATTTAGAAAATGTCCTTTCAGGCGTAGGTACAGCCTAGCACATTTTATATCTATATTCATGGTCCTTGAAATTGGCATACCCTCAATCGGGCACATGACGTAAGCCAGTGAGACGTTAATAAGTCCACTCACGTTTCCATCATCTGGGGAGGTATGCTTAGACAGCACTCGAGCGTTTTCCAGACAAGCTTTAACTGACTAGGACCAATTCTATCCAGGCCCTGTTCCGAGGCACTGCAGTCCTCTGTTCTCGCCAGTGAACACGACAATCGCCGCTTTACGCTGACTAGGCTACGACACAGCAGTAATTCAACACATTTTTGAACAGTGGTGCTGCCAGCAATGCATTGGCGGCAAGCCATTGCAAGCCATTGCAATGGCTACATAGACGGCACTAATTAATCAGGCCGAAACATACCTTAAACCCCCGTAGCTTAGTGGGAAACATATTCGAACAACACCTTATGTATTTTATTTGAAAGTAAACATATTAACGCATGGCAGACAAATCACATGCTAAGCAAACTAGAGGGGGCCACAGTTACTATTTCTTGAATGCCTACACTATGCCACTAAAAGAAAACAATTGGCCTACTCGCCGCTGGTGCCGAAGCCGGCGTGAGCTGAGGCGAGTCGGCGGCGGTAGCCGAAGCACGACTCCACCCCTCTCTCATCCCACTGCTCACGATAATCGACTGTGAGCACTGGCCAGCAGGTGTGAGCACTGGGCAGCAGGTGTGAGAACTGGGCCGGTGTGAGCACTGAGCCGGTGTGAGCACTGGGCCGGTGTGGGCACTGGGCAGGTGTGAGCAATGGACAGCAGGTGTGACTACTGGGCAGGTGTGAGCACTGGACAGGTGTGAGCACTGGGCAGCAGGCATGAGCAGTGCGTCAGCAACTGATGATTTAGTGCTAATAGTGCCAGAAACTGTTTGTGGCATTGCTATGAACTCGCAAAAACAAAAACCAGCATGGGTAGGTTAAAGCAATGAAAATGACAGATCTCAGGACAGGGAGCTTGCCCAGCTGTCTCTTCCAGTCATTAGCCTAGCTTGGAGACGCCCAGGGGCCCATCTGAAGTTCCATCTTAGAAGGCGAGAACTTGAGGCTGACACATATTTTCCAAAATTTGTCGGAAGGAGGCTCGCTAACAACTGCTCTTAACGAGGGTGAACGAGTCAGATATCTCTTCTTTTCGATTTCATGGCCTGCAGATTCAGTATATCAGGCCAGCTCACAACAATCACAGAAATTTTACCACGACGAACAACCGATGTTTCCATGGTAACTTGGGGCCTGCTGGTTCATTTTCAAATTTGCCCTGCTTTTTGGTCTGAAGCTGGTGTCCGCCCACCACTGGCTATCCTGTATCTACCTCAAAAGTGTATAATGCCACCAATCCTTGAAATAATTTGAGCACGCACGATAAACCCAGGCTGTAACTAGAAGTGCACTTGGCGATGCCTATCCATGCTCTTTCAATCATTCGCACGTGGGGCCTTTTTTGCTTGAGTTTCGGACCTGTGAAACATCAGCGTGCCTAAAAAGTCGTCAGCCACATGCCAACACTCGAAGATACTCTCAGCTACATGTGTTTAGCATGAGGTCATCATATGTATATAGAGTCGGACAAATGTAGCTCCAAAAGCCCAGACTTTTAGGAAAAATCAGTTACTGTGGGATGGTAAAATCAGTCTAAGGCATCTCACACCAAACATGACCAAAATTAACTTCAGGAACGAGAACCATGCTCTCGGGAAAAAATAACTCGACAACGCCTGGGCTGTTCTGGTATCAATCACCGCTGGGGGGGGCTCCGATGTTCTCGATGTTCCCAGGAACCAACGATGATCGGAAAAAATCCACCGGAGATGAAAGTGCCAACCACGGTCTTCTCTTGAACCATGCTTGCAACATATCCGTTAAGCTTTAACGCCGGAGGGGATCAAAATGGGTGAAAGTTAAACCGATTTAGGCAATCCCTTAGAACTCGGGAACCATTAGTCCTGGAGCAAAGCAAAAGGCGCTAATGTGTTCATCATGACCCAATGATGCGAATGGAATTGTCACCATTAATTGCTAGGTCACTGCCAGTCCTCCTCATGTCAAGAGCAAATAACAACTTTCCACAGCCATGGTCCACATCGTAAGAGTCCACACATCATGCTGTCACTGTGAAGAATCGGACATTTGTGGAACAACTATGCTCGTTATTATAATACTTATCTTATTAGTGCGCCTTGTTTCGTTCATAGGCTTTAGACGCTTTTTAAAAGAAATATTGCCATTTGAGGACCTCTCTTTATTGACGTGATCTCAAAACGGTTGATGTATTAACGATTTGTCTTTCCATGAGCTCTCGAATGTTGTTTAGAAACTTCATATACCTCTTCTAGACGCAGAGTTACGCCCCAGCCTGGCTTGGCTCATTTTAGGGCAGACATAGCCTTGCATGGGCCTATAAATGACGGCATAACTCGTTGATCTAACCTGACCTGACGCTTATTTGCAGCCACAAGTTGTTAAATCTATCACTTGACAGGCATGTAAGGCGCCGTATCTCCCATTCAAATAGGCTCGGAATCAACAAGTGAAGGGGGGAGTAGAACCACCTAGGCGGTGAAAGATTAAAAAGCCGGTACAAAGGGGGTAGAATGTAATTTCGGGATTAATTCAGTCTGTTAGACCAGAACATGTCATTAATTTCGAATGAGGACATGGTACAAGACACTTCATTATTGAATGCACCGCATGGACAATGCATTTGAGGACTAAGCAAAGGGCCAACACTAGTTATATAGGTACCGACTAAATTCACAGGCGAATTCAGGACCTCCTATTCGGTAGGAAGGAGGGGGAACCCGTCAAAGGGGGGCGCCATTCAGACCAATGAGGCGCTTCTTTTGGACAGCGCAACCTATCAAGGGGCGCCAAAAATTATCGCCGGGGTGCCTATACTCGCGGGGAAGGGACGCCAAGGACGTTTCGGGGCAGGGGGCGCCGAGGCTAGGTTAGAGTGACGTGCCACCCACGCTAACGGATCCGCCATGACTTAGTTATAAATCGGCATGTTTCACGCCGGATGCCACCCGCTAGCTTGCTCTGAAATAACGTGAGCGACTCTTTTGCAGATCATTGCGCCGATCATGAAGGTACAGTCCTGTCGCGCCTACGGAGCCAACGTCATCGTCCGCGGAGACGACATCTCTCACTCTAAGGAGATCGCCATGGCCATGGCAAAGGAGTCCGACATGATGTACATCAACGGGTACGACCATCCAAACATCCTAGCTGGACAGGGCACAATGGGCCTGGAGATCATGGAACAAGTCAAGGACATAGACGCCATCGTGGTACCGGTCGGTGGTGGAGGCCTTATCGCCGGAGTGGCCATGGCCGTCAAATCCCTCAACCCAAACATCCTCGTCATTGGCGTCGAGTCCGAGAAGTGTGCCACATTCTCTGCGGCGCTCGAGAACGGCAAACCAATCCACACCAAGTGTGAGTCGACCCTGGCTGACGGTTTGGCAGTTCCCAAGGTGGGCGTTAATGCCTACGTCACAGCGGCACCCTCATCGACAAGATGGTACAGGTTACTGAAGAACAGATTGCCATCAGCATCCTGCGCCTCGTTGAGGTGGAGAAGGCCGTGGTCGAGGGTGCCGGCGCGTGTGGGCTCGCAGCCATTCTCTCCGGAGCTCTACCGGAGCTGCGCAATAAGAGAGTGGTGGTCCCTCTCTGCGGAGGCAACATCGACACCACTATACTGGGTCGCTGTCTGGAGCGCGGGCTAGCGGCGGAGGGTCGGCTCTGCAAGTTCACCGTCACAGTCAGCGACCGGCCCGGCGGCATCGCCGAGCTGACGCGGCTCCTCGCCAAGCTCGGCGTCAGCATCAAGGACATGATGCACGAGCGCGCCTGGATCCGAAACGATATCTACAGCGTAGAGGTCAAGGTTGTCTGCGAGACTATCAACGCCACGGAGGCCTACCGCCTACGTGATGCCATCAGCGCAAGCTATGAACAAGTCCGTTTCGGTCCCATTTGTGGCAGCTACGATTAAGAAGAGCGTTTTTGTTTGTAAGCTGCTTCTATGAAGTAGGTTTTAATCCTGTTTAGCGGAGATTACGATTCGCTTATGCAGTCAGTGGGGGAATTAGAACGGTTAATGTATATATTCGAATCATACGTGTCATATGATCAGGCTTGTCCAGTGTTGTCCACAAAGTGTTGCCTTAGTTGTAAATGTCATGATCTAGATAGCGCTTCGCGTGACAAAGGCCCTACATCTTTATCACGTTTCAAGCCTTATAGTCACGGGCGTTGGTGTCATGTTTAATTTTGGGAGAGCAGATGTGATGGTTATTTCCTCCCAATATGGCTATTTCCAGCCGCCTCGTAACCCGGCACATTGATAATGCGTAAGTGCGTAAGATTTGGTACAGGAGCAAGTAATGCGCTGTACCTAACGTAAGCAGAGCCCTTTCCACATTTGGAACACAACTCTGGACTAAAACATGAAAGACTGCTTGTCAAAGGTCATATGTTTAAATTGTTTTCAGGTGACCTTGATACTCGAAAGCTTCGTAAAAGCAACGAGTGTCCGGAATGGAAAGCCAGTCTTCGCCTTTTCTTCTACCTGATCTTCATTTGTTCCCAAATTTTCTCCGTGCATCGCAAAGGAGAAGTCATGACACTAGCCTGGTTCTAGGTCGTCGATGTGAAAAAACCGTTTCCACAAAATACCTTATTTGATGTCATTATTATTGGATATGCATTTCAGAAAACCAACCACTGAAACCACCTAACTGAATCACTAAAAAATCACTGAAATATTTTTTGCTGAAGCCACATGAGGTTTAGCAATCGGACCGCCGATTACCCAAACCGTGGCAAAGCTGCACAATTCATCACGAATGAGCTGCGTCAAGTACGCAAGCGTTGCACCGTTTTCCTTCCACGAAAAAACCCGAGTGCTCACCCCCTCCCCCTTGTAATGTGTGAATGAAACAGGCGGCTGCGGCCGAGACAATGTATTCATCAACACATTCAATGTTTTCAACCCTTTTTACCAAAGCAAGCCTCTAGATAACGGCATTTTAGGGCGCGCCGACATTTAGGCTCATACGGAGCCTCTAGATAAGAGGATGCTGCTATAGGAGCATGGTCAGGAAGGCTCATGGCCGGTTCATCGCCAGTGGCCTGGGCGCAAATGGACGCAGTGGGGTTTCATCATGTCACTGAAATACCAGACTAGTGAAATTCGATGAAGTGTTTTAATAATTGTATCAATTCGAACCTGCTAGTGACAATTGTATGAATTGATAAGTCCTGGAAAGTATCTGCAATGTTCACTCCCGTGGCATTATCATTTTGATTACCATACACACTACATATCATATATCAAGTTGGTAGATTATGTAGCGGATGCAGCAAGGAGCAGTTGACATATGCTAAGATATTTGCAAATGACACATTCCTCAAAGCGGTTATATATCGTAGAACATAGGGGAGACCGGGGCTAGTTGCAGCCAGGGGCATGTTGAGCCACTCGCGATAACTCCGCTGTTTCTGAAGAGATTGCGCTGTAATCATAACGGGACATGCGTGCAACTGCTTTCCGTCTTTCAGCAGGAAACCGTCGTGGTATCTGGTCGGTAGCGGTTTGGAGACAGAAAAACCTGTTTTTTCATAGCAAAAGTGAATTTTACTTTTGTCAAGAATTTTGTAATAGCACTGTTGATATTAGGGATAAAGATTAGCCGTATTAAATGAGTTGAATGCAGGTATTTACGCCTTATTTGGGCCGAAAACTATGAGAACTGATCACCCACTCTCTGCGTCAGCTGCCTCCGGAGTTGCAGCGGGTCTCGGGGTAAGTTGAACCACGAGGGTGTTGGGGTAAGTTGAGCCATGATCAACGCGCCCCGGAGAAAAAAATGGAATACCTCAATTCCCCCAAACTAATGGTGCACGGTGGTGTAGTGGAAAGCACGCACACTTTCCATGCGGCTAACCCGTGTTCAAATCCAGTACGACACCCCCTGTAGAGTACATAAATTTCGGCACAGGCCAACCGCCAACAGCTCATTCTGCAGTTGTCAATTTTGCTGAGCCCACTGCTTGGTGGTAGTTTAACACAGGATCCCTCCGATAGATGGCAGCCAATTTGCTGTGCCCAATAAAGGACATGGTCCTAAGCAGTAGTTCAGGCTACTCCCGCAAAGTGGCAGCACGTGACGCTTATCAGCTGAACAGCGGAATCTGGCCATGTGATTCCTGGGCCAGCCTAGCCTGCCTTTGTTTGTTCTGTTGCAGCGCTACTGATTGTACGAGTATCACTGGCGGATCCACGAAGGGCAAGGGGGCCGTGGCCCCTCTAAAGCCTAAAATATCACCTTTTGCCCCAAGGATTAACAACTGTTTTTCTTTAAACTTACATGTTTTCGTGAGCTTTTCTCAATTTAGCCCCTCCCAAACGCTGGTTTGGCCCCCTCCATAAGTTCCTCCTGGATCCGCCAATGACGAGTGATATCAGTGCAGATAGGTTCAGCCGTCCACTGGGATTCCACGAAACGGCGCGGGCAATGTACAAACGTGAAAAGGATGTTTGCAGAGGATAAACACTGTCGCACAATGCCGGTGCCAGCACGTCCCGAGCCGGACAGGAGTGAGGAGTTTTCGGGGAGCACCTGTATTACTACCGCCCGTGCTCCCACTTGGGTCAGTTTGTTCCGTTACCCGGAAACGCCCTTCCTGACCCAAAGCGACTGCCACCGCTGCAGAAGGTGTCGGATAGTGTGGATTACCGCACTCCACCGACAACCGCCGTCGAAGCCGTTTCCATAGTTTTTGCTGCAGTTGTAGAAGAAAATAAGATGAAAGCTGAAATAAAAACGAACCTTGTCTTGGATTTTGTGATATTACTGAAACCCTCGACTGTCAACCTGGGTACGTTAGAGAAGGTTCCTACATGAGCAGGCTGATAAGTCAATTATTAGACCCAGCTCTGTGAAATCGGATGCTCAGTGATTAACACGCGCATTGACGGGGAGGGAGCGGATACCTGACTCCCTCGGGTTTGCAGAGGTCAAGAACATGTCAGGTTGGCTACCCACATATCCTTGATGCGACCAACATGGCTACCTGAAGTGAAATAAACTTTTGCGTGAACTGAGGCTTTAAATTGATCCCAGAAAATATGTCTTAGTGGGTGAAAATTTACTCTCAAAAAGTGGAAGGATGAAAGGAATTAAATTTACAGTGATTTGGAGACTAATGAATTACATATAGCATACTCTTAGTACCAAACAACGAAATTTTAAAAATATGTGCAGTGATTACAAGTTGTTTGTGTTGTAATACAAGCATGTGTCCATTAGCTGCGCATATTAATCAGTAAAAATGTTATCAAACACCCAATACACAAAGACATGAAAAATACAGCATACTGCATGAAAATATGGCATGTAATATGTGCCGTCAGAGTCTAGTACCCTAACTGCAACTGCTTGCTATGATCAATTATTGCTTAGATCATCATTGCTAAGACAGCAGACAACCACCATTTGACAGTAGCAGTCACTATGCTGAAACTTAAGCTACTTGAAGGATACATGTAATTAACATTTTGTTAAAAGAATACATATAATTTGAATATCTCCAATAACTGCAACCAAATATAGGTACTCAGCCAGAGGACAAGTACCTCCTAATACCACAACCATCATCCAGCAAATCCTAGAAAGATTGAAGCAGATCAATAAGCATCACCATATTCACCTGCTCAATGGAAACTTTTCTGGTATCATCACAAATTTGCTAAGCTTGATTTGATAAAATTGACTTAGGTAGGCACCAAAGAAACCTACGTGCAGTTTACCTGACTTCATGGGCACCAAATAGCATATAATTTTTTAGGTGCACAGCCAGAACTTGCAACTCTCATCTCCACAGGTCTACAGTTTGGATATCTCGCATGCACATGATTAAAATAAGTGCTGTAATTGACACCCTCAAATCACACTACTCTCCTGGGCTTTTGAGATCTGGCAGACTTTACTTTTTCCTACGTTTCTCTGGCTGCGGCATAATATATAAGGATTGGTAGTGGGTTTACCACTGGCAACAAAACCTCCTATTTTGATTTAGGTCAAAATCAACAGCCTCATAGTAAGATACCCACACAGCAACTTCTACACGTATTTCTTTGACTGTTTTTTTCTCGCTACTCGCGCGCCAGAAACGCAAAACTTCGTGGCTACCCAAGTGGCTACCTGGTGGTCCCTAATCGTAATTTCCGTTGCCGGCCTGGCTACCACACCATCTCTAATTCCGTAAAACGAGTCCTCAAGTACAACGTAAGCAGTGGAGTTTCTATCTTATGCAGAGTAATTTTACTATGAATCCTGATATAGACTCTAAAGTTTTCTCTTTTTGTTCAAAATAAATAGTCAAAGTCATATAAGAGAATGAATATTACGTTCTCATGGCATTGCAATTTAGAGTACCTTTTTCTCATGGCTTTATATGGGTCAATTTCGTTGCCGATGTGGTTACCTACCCATCTCTAACTTAGCTATGAAATAAGGCGAGTGAGTAAGGATAAATTATTTGCCACTAATTTGTATCGTCTGTCACTAAAGTTATAATGGTACCTAAAATCAGTCGAGGTACCATTGCATATTATGGATCGTTCTTTTTACGTGGCGGTAAGATCGTGGAAATACTTGTTTTGTGCTGTTAAGTGCAATTCTTGATCTCTGTCAATTCTCCGTGATTGGTTACCTAAGTTCTGGTCCTTGAACCTCATTTGGCTACCCACGAGCGTGGGCGAGTTGGCGAGATTCTTGACCTCTGCGGGTTTGTTGGAGATATAATAATAACGGCGGTGCTATGCGCCGCCTTTTCCCCCGATCATACTTACAACTTTACGCAAAATTTTAAGGTTGAATCATCTCAAGTCAGGTCACCAGAGCAGGTCAAGTGACCTTACCTAAGAAATGTTTAAGATGGAATAAGTAAGAACAGGGAGAACGTATCTGATAAAAAATCAATCACAAAATGGGCCCACCGAGTTCTACAAAAACGTATTCCGGTATTTTTCATATGGATGATCAAAGGTCAGGTGCGAGCCATGACCTCTCCATTGGGAATATATGGAGAAAATGGTTTAAACTGAATAACTCAGTAGATGGTGTTAGATCATCCTTACGAGGTTCTCATGTTATGCATATGGACCTAATTTGGCCTTGACCTGACCTCAGGTCAGATCATATTCTATATGTGGTCTGATTTGACCCATCAAGGTGATATTATATATCATTCGCTTCTACTTGCTGCGAGAATTCCGATGGTCTAAATTGTTTTGCTCTATCTTTAGTAAATTAGATGTAATGACTAAAAATCGTCAGCTACATGCTATCCCTATGGTGGCATGCCATGACCTCTAGTTACCTTAAATGTGACCTGACAAAAAGGCTAAAACAACATTTTCTGTAGCAAAATTGGATGGGCTATTCAACGCCGTTTTTCGCTATTTAGCGTGATTTTCGAGATCTAAGGGGGGCGGCCCCGTCAAAGCCAAGGTGGCTCAGACCCCCGTCAATGCGCGTTTTAAAACATTCAATTTGTGTCTGTATATTTTTAAGGTTAAAGAAAAATAGCATGCTTATATCATGAGCAAAGCGTTACCTTCAAACCAAAGTATATGGCAAATACAACCCTAAACTGTACGAACCACCCTGAGCACCCGCAGATCCGAGGATAGGGGTGGCGAAAGAAGCATTTTCAACTCTCGAACCACCCCAATTTTGTCCCATGTTCTTGAAAAAAGAACACTATGTCTTCATGGATTTGGCCTCGTTGCAGCCACCAATATGAGTATGGATATGCGCGACGAATCAATATGAATACAGATGATACGTGTTTGGCTAAAAGAGGCTATTATTAGGCACCAAAGTGACACTTATCGATTTTGTCTATTTTTCTTGAGACATTAAAAAATATGTAATATTTTAAACAAGTAATTGCAGAAAGATACACACATTTATAGTCGCCAACACCAAAGGCACGGCCAGCGCATTTGTTTTGACAGGTCCAAGCCATACACATATGGTCGCGCAGCGGTTCTGAGCATTAGGTCACGTTCTGGGATTCAACTTATACGACGTGCCCACCGGCGGAGGAGGGGGTCGGAAACAGGTGAATGTTTACCCCTTCTTCACTGACACGGCATTGCAAGCTTATGCAAACCATACGGGTAACCCAAAATCCGCCCCCCCACCCCTGATGTTAACGCATGGCTCCAGCGAAAAATACACTTCCAGAAACATTACCACAAGTCATGTATGTTTGCCAAACTTGAAATATGAGAAGCCCTTCCCATAACCCAAAAAATGTATGGGCATTCTTAACCCTCGCACCACCGGGGCCATCGATGGCCCCCCAAGGTTTCTCCGGGATATCAGCAAAACAACGAGGCGCAGCACCGCGGTTGAGGGCTCTGCCTCTTACTGCATCATTTTCCCACCATCCCTGAAATTTTTTACCCCAGGTCACCCAAGGTCAGGTCACTCACTTCAACTTTAGAGCTCTGTAAGAGCTACATTTCAAAGTCGATCGATTTAAAACTTCCTGCACTTCATAACCCCTCCAGGTTCTACAAGGTGTTTATCCGGGATTTTTCAATTTCGTGACCTGAGGTCAGGTCACGCGGTGACCTCTCCCGTTGACAAAGCATGGGAAAAGCTGTCTTATGATCCAAAAGTCACAAAAACGATTGAAAAAGCTCGGCTTTGTCAGAAAAGCGTTCTTGGACACCCTTTCACGGTTTCCAGGGGCCATATTTGCCCTTTGACCTCTCAAAGGTCATCCAAGGTCACCGGAGGTCAAAAACAGTGTTTTGGCAATAATTTCTGACCTATATAAGCTAGAGCGCTGAATTAAACACCATTGTGTATGTCTCTTCACTGGTTTTCATACTATATACGGCAAGGTCACTTTCTGACCTTTCGTGACCTCAGGTCATATTAGGTCACGAGGTGACCTCTGGAGGTCAAACTATTGGCAGGAGGTCATTACGTTCCACATAGCGGGAAAAGGTCTGACAATTTTCTATCCAATGTACTTTACCACATCTCAATAGCTCTAATGGCACAAGAGTTACGCCCAGTTTGCTGTAGCATTGCATATTTGATTGAAAATAGCCTATCTTGACCTAATTTGACCTCTGGAGGTCAAACCATTGACCTGAGCGTTAAAACATGCCACGTAATTTCTTACTGAATTTACGCAAGCTTTCTAATGCACTTTGCATATTTACGCTAACGACCATACTTTCGGAGTTAGAGGGGGCCATCGATGCCCCCCGGTGGGGCGAAGGTGGCGCCGGACTCCCCGGTGGGGCGCGGGTTAAAGGGAATGTGGCACCTGTATAATGTGATTTTAACTGAGATAGCCAAGTTGTAAAGTAAGTCAGAAAACCGGTACTCTACATATAATTTGTCTTGGAAGTCGATATTTCCATAGAAAAAAGCTAAAACCTACCCGAAATGTACCTATCATGTACCTCTCGCCAGGCGGCCATCGTTGTGAGCTGTTGGTGTGACGACATATGCTGACATCATCAGCCAATCGAGGCCCTTGAAGCGTTTCGAGTAGGGTAGTGGTTGCCAGATCATGACATCATGCACAGGCAGATATTTATTTCTTTTCCTAGAGGAGTATTTTAAAAAACAACATATGGCGCTTATTGTACATTTTTTCAGAGAAACCATGAGTGGTTTCATTATTTTTGGATAAAAGTACGCCTAATTACACCAAAATTCCAGGATTCGACCAAGGTGCCACATTCCCTTTAAGAAGTATCCAAGCGAGGAAAACCTAAAAAACCTGCTTCCCACGACGCACCAGAGGGTAAACAGGCAAGCTTGAAGAGAAATAAGGGCGTTTGCAGATCACCCTGCACACTGCACAGCGCGTGCAGTGAATGCACATTTGAATCCGGGAAACTCTGTGTGCGTGAGGAATCAGGCCCCCATCAAACCCCTTAGTTTTCTTTTACACGCGCAGTGGAGGGGGGTCCTACAACGCCCCCCCCGCCTATTTTTCTGAGGTGCCGGGGAACCGTTCGAAGCTGGAATAAGCTACTTGGTTACATTTGAGGGAACTCATGGGTGCGTCGATTGGGGAAACATTTCAAAAACTCGGTTAATAATTTGTTGACTTATAGGCCTTCAGCCATACCAATAGAGATCGCCATAATCGCGCGGTCGCATGAATTCGATTGCACTGTAGAACGGGTGTTGACGTAATTAGGTCAAATAATCAGGATATGTCAAGGTTACCTCACATGTAGGTCAAGGTCAAGCTTAAAGGTCACATGTCAAGATCATACCAGCATTTTCCAGGTCATTGACTCTAGTACATTCGGTCAGATGACGTTACTAAGCATGATTGTTTTGCGATAACGATATAGTTAAGACTACTCAATGTTAAGGTTAAGGTCACAGTTCAAGGTCGTACGTTCTGTCACACACGTATGGTCTGGTGGAAAGAAGCAGATAAATCCGATGGTGATTAAGCCGTTTAATAATAATGCCAGGTCTCAGCTGTTGAACCGAGGCCCACTATTACTTTCACCGTGGAGTGCATGTGTACTCGTGTGGAAAGTGTCACTTGAACGCTGACCCTGAACGCACTCAGTCAATTGTGACTATCAGAGCTCCTCCCCCCTCCCCTCCCCTCTCGGCATGCGGCCGTCCGAGCGCCTAATCTTCGTCAGAAGCTATTTTCTTTTACTGTAAATTGTGGACCTCTAGCGCCTGACCTTAGCCATTGGGTCAAAACCCCAGAGGTAGCAGACAAATGTACTATTTATCAGGGTAACCTGAGAGGCCTTCCCTAAATTACGAAACGCAGTCAGCCACGGGGTTGTAAAACGTTATACGTGGGCGTCAACAGACGTTACATGGGGGAGCGGAAAGGTACAAACCACAAAATATGCGTAGCGCAATTTATGGACGGTTCCTTACAAGCACAGAAGTTATCACGTTTGATTGCAAATCAGTCCAGTGGAAGTGTTATATGTAAACGTATAATGTACCCAACATCGTTGGGACCTTTATATCGCTCATCATGACGCCAACAACAGTCGTTAGGCTAGTTTTTTTCCAAAGTATGCAGTGTAAGTTTTGCAATCAGCTTTTACATGCTTATCATATTGCCACCAAAATTCCGGGTAATGTAATTAAAATATAAATAGCTCTTCCAGTTGCTCCCGACACCACCAGGTTGTCACCAAGTCTAGGGCTTCAGAATGAAGTACTACCATACCGTCGAGTTGCTAGCCATTCAGCATCGCCTTCATGATGTCCTCCAGAGGACCCATGATAGGTGTGAGGAAACCGGCTCACTCCGGCTCGCCGAAGCTTGGCCCTTGATGTTGTTTCGCTACGGTAGATGTAATTTCGCCTGGTTAAAGGGAATGTGACACATTGGTCGAATCCCTGAATTTAGCCTAATTAGGGATATTTTCAGCCAATAATCTTGAAAACGTTCATGGTTCCACTGAAAAGTGCACAATGAGCTCAATATTTTGATTTTTAAAATGAAAGTGAAAAATAAACATCTGCCTGTGGATGATGTCATCATCTGGCAACTACTACCATATTCAATAGGCTTCAATTAGCTGATACTCACCGTGACGTTAGCATCTCGTCGCACAACAGCTGACAACGGTGGCCGGCTGCTTGGGTACATTTAGGGTACATTTCTGGTACGTCTTAAGCTTTTTTTCTACAAAAAATTGAGCTTCAAGACAAATTGTATATTGAGTAACGGGTTTTCCCACATGCTTAACAACTTGCAGAGGTCGAGAAAAGCTGGTACTCTGGTACGAGCGTCGGAGACAGAAATCAACCGGACAAAGTTCAAAGGGAGACACTCACGACGTTTCCCCCAATCTGTGTCCGAACCCGTCCCGCCGCCTCATTATTGTCTCCTTTCGAGAAGAAACAGTGGATTAAACACTCAATGAACGTTTTGCAATTACCTGTATAAAACTCTTCATTAAATGTAATCACCTTCAGAAATACTAGAGGTTTTATGCCCGATTCCTCAGCCTTCCTCCATAATGTCTCTAGCTGTCTCTAGATAGAGCCGGAGACAGCCGAATGCTGGTACACGAGTCGATTTTGAGACACTGATGAGACAGCTTAATATTTCTTGAGTCAGCAAATTTTTTCGCAAAAATATTTCAATTCTCTATTCAGAAAAAAATAAATATTTTTTTAAGTAGCTTTGTCTTGTATATTATATGTATAAACTCCCTGTAAAAAACATTAGAAAACTCGAACGACTCACGCAGATTCATTTTAATAGTTATGCCTCTCTAAATCAGATTGCCCGCGCTTCCTTTCGAAGCCAAGAACGGATGGGGTGCGGGCGTGTCTGTGGCCGTTCCTTGTGGTTTTTTGGTTTGGAGTGCTAAGAAGGCGAGATTAAGTGTATATAAATTTTATTTGAGTGTATATCAAGCTCGATTAAGTGTGAATACGAAACTGGCTGGACAAAATGCCTTTCCCATCGCGTATGAAAGTGACGTGTGGGCATCTTCATAATGGTAGGCCATGCACGTTCAATGGTGAGGCCCGCAACTATTCGAGGCACCTCAAGATGGCTCATCCTGGTCTACCATCTAGGATGCTGGGACAAGATTCAGTTGCGTCATGGACAAATGGATTCGTGAACATGGTAAGTTTCATAATTTCAACTTCAACAATCCAGCACATGGTTCTGTCTGTAGCAGGCTTACAGGTGCTCACACATTCAGGGACCTAGGAGCCAGGGGAGCAGGGGGCAGCTGCCCCCCCATTTTCATGATTCTTAACCATTAACCCTATGGCGTTGACTGGAAATAAATGACTTAAAAATTCCCGCTGCCCCCCAACATTGAACATAGTTCCGACGCTCCTGCACACTGACACATTGCTATTTATTTAGCTGAATTGCAAAGTCATGGATTGCTCAAAGTGACCTATACCTTGCTGGGATACCCTGTATCCTGCTGTATAACTGAAAGATTTGAGGGCAGTTTGTCTGTTCACATAAGCCTAGGAATGCCCAGAATATTGGGGAGGTCAAGGCGCATTTTGAAGTCATTTCTTTCCAGTCAATGCCATATGGTTAATGGTTAAGAATCACAAATATTGGGGGGTATGCCCCTGGCCCCCTTGTTCCTATGCCTATATCTGCTCATTTTAATCATACACTTGAGTAGGTACCTATGATGTGGACACTTGGGAGAAATTTGTATGCTAGCTGTTGCTTCCTCTTCAATGCCATAGCTTAAATTTTGATTAACAGTGCTTGTGCCACCACTGGCCTACTGGAAATTGGAATACATATTTTTGTATTCAAACATTTTATAGTGTGGACCCCAAGTCTTCGATATATCAATAGGCATTGTCAATTGCCAATTGACCTGCCTTCAATCCTAGATGCCAAATTGGCAAACTGATAATTCTCTCAGTATCCTAATGCAACTCATTTTGTAATGAAGAGCCTGTTTCCACAGAGTTAAAAATATTTTGTTTTTTTGTTTGCATTGCTTTGCATTGCTCCCAACAATGTCATGTACAGCCTGTGTTTGCAAATGCAACTGTTAATGATTGGTAGGTACCTACAACCTAAAATTTATGATTGCTAGTATTGGGTAACATGGGATGTGTGCTTCTCTTGGTAAAACTGCATACAAATTACCATTCATTTTGTTATTCAAATAGATGAATTTTCAAAGTGTGCTTCTTAAACCTGGAAGCAGTCATCTTGTAGGTATATTAGGTATTACAAATTACAATTCATATTTCCCTTTAAGGTAGGTAGGTAATTTGCAGGCTTGGATGATGTTGGCTTACTTTGGTGTCCTGATATTTTCTAAATTACTGTTAATCCGTTTTGCGTCTACCTATTTGCAACTTCTATGCTTTCTTTTGCAATTTCAAATATAGTTATAGGTATGCTGAGATATGATTGGTCAAAATATGAATTATAGGCAAATTGGTAGTTCTTAAAAAAATTCTTGAGTTGCTCTCATAGAGCTGGATGTTTTTGTCTGAATTGGAAGTGAGCTATTTACCTAAGGGGGCACATCTGACAATATCCATTCAAGTTTGGCTAAGAATCAGATAATTTTTCAAAATAATATGACACTACTTGCTCACATTATGCTTATGCTGTATGCATCTTGATCTCCAAAAGCCAGTATGGTGATAAAAACACAGAACATTGATTAAAAGATAGTACTTGCTTACAAACAAATCAGGCAAACATAGTAGGTTTGGATGAGACCTTGTTGGGGCAGCATGGAGGCAGGCCTATCAGTTCGGGGTAGCTTTTACTCGTGTTTTGGGGCATAGTGGAGCAGAAACTGGGCAGTAGCTACTGACCCACTGGGGCATGTAATTGAACACAGATAATTTAAAAAAATTACAGGTGAAAATGTGTACCCGTGAGGTAAAAAGTCTGCCCAGGTGACCAAATTTCTGCCCCAATTGGGCCAGAATTTGAGGTGCATCAAACCCCTCATTGAATCACTTGTTACATTCTGCAGAGTAGTCCACAACATAGCAATTGAAAACCTAATTCCATGTACCCAGGTGATCTTGCCAAGGGGAAAGTCAAAACCCAATTATTGAGCAAGAGAAGACATTGCAAATTGGAGGATTGAGAGCAGATATGCATCTGTCCTCTTTCCTAAATTAAGCATTGGAGTGTATCAAAAATCAATATCTCAGCAGTGAGTGGAGGATCAAACTTGCCAGGACATTGCTGTCCATTCGAAATGGACATTAAAGATTACCTGAACAAGGATCTCAAAATCTCAATGTTCTTTTTGTAATCATGAAAAATGTGGAGAGAACATGCTTAAAATATTTCCCATGCTGATGTACATTTTGGAAAAGCATGCAACAATCTGACAAAAAATAATTCGAGTCATGAAATTGGCAAATTATAATTATTTGTCCTTTCACTTTTACAGAGGACTTTTGTTGCGTGAATTGTCTTAAGCCCATATATTCTCTAAGGACAATGTGTTTGCTTTGCAGGTTTCCAAGGCGGGTTCAGTGGCTGGCGCGAGTGCCACTACCAGCGTAGACGCCTCGTCTGCACCTGCAGTAGATTCTCTCGTTACAACTTTGTCAACTGGAGTAGCGACTGCAACATCGGAGAATCATTCTGCTAGTGCTTCCAACGCGGAGATCGCGTCTGCAGTGCCCTGTGGCATAAATGATGTAAATACGGTCGGTGAACATCTGGAAGATGGGCCTGCAACTATCCCAAAATCAGCAACACTGGCCTCCAGTCTTACAGAAAGATCGGTTGATGAAAAGGGAATGTCGGTCACCAGCCTTCTGCAGGAAATCATAGCTCGGCTGCAAGCTGTGGAGAAGAAACAGGACATACTGGTTCAACAGTCCACAGTAAGCAGGCGCAAAAACAAAACAAATGAGAGTGTAAGTACTCGCGACATTCTGCTGCGCTCCTGTCGTAGTATTGACAGCTTGCAGAGTGCCACAGAAGAACTGCTCGTTGCTGTACCGGAACGCAACGCGCTATACTGTGAGATATGCGTTCCTGGCTTCAAACCCTCTGAACACATCCATGAAGGAGTGAAAGTCTTGGGCGTTTTTAAGTATGACTTCAGCTGTGGCAGTAGCTTCCTCTTCAAGGATCGCCTTCCCCAAGAGTTCCGGAAACTGAAACAATCAGTTGGATGCCATTTCAGAGGACTTCACCACGAGAAGAACGCGAAGAGAGCTGCGACTGTGGCAGCACAAGAAAAGGCACGCGCAGAGAAAGATCGCAACTCTGCTCTGCATGTGGTTCGGACGGGCTACTTTTGCCTAAAGAAGTCGCTGCCCCACCAGACATTTGAAGAGCTGATCACTCTGCAACACATGAATGGGGCAAGAATGGGCACTATCAACCATTCAAGCGGCTTGATGCCGCGACTGAGGGTTCAGTTCTGCGATGCCATGCGAATCATGCTGGCACAACACATCGCCCAGCAAGCATGTGTGTCAGTTTGTGCGGACAAGGTGACGGTGGCAGGGCGCACCGTAAATGTGATTGCTGTTGTGTGTGCAGTTCCTCAAGCTCATCCGCAAGATGCCCTTCAGGCATATGTGCTCGGGGCACCAGTGGTCAAAGCTCACGACGGCAAAGCTCTGGCGCAGGAGATCGTTGACTCTCTCTCCCAGATTGGAATAACTCATCCGGACCAACTGGCGGCGGTTTGCATGGACGGCCAGTACCATAAAAACCACGTTCCAGAACACATGATGAGGCTCATGTCATCTGCGGACCCACATAGGAGTAGGCAGCCCACTGTCGTGTGGCTGTGGGACGGAGCTCACCTCCTTAATCTAGCTGACCAGGACGCGCGACGATCGCCCGGATGTGAGTGGGTGGGAGCTACCATCGACGACGTGACCAGGATCACCAAGCGCTTCTACCACGGGAAAGGACTTGAGGGGCTGCTGGATGCTGGTGAAGCGATCGGGACACCTGCTCTACGGCCGAAACTGTGGTCAGATACGCGGTTCGCTCCGTATGCAGCTAGAACATTCACGGTGTTCCAGCGGAACGCCGGCGCCATGATCCACGCTCTGTCCGAGGAAGTGACCGCTGGAGAGGCTGATGCATCGACGAGAGAAGATCTGAAGCTTCTCAAAGGTGGGAATTTTTTAGCTTGTAAATTTCATCTCTTGATGTGAATGAAAATGTTTATTAAACAGATGTCGTGTGACGCAGGACATGAACGTACAAAATTAAAATTTGATCGCTCATACTTGATTTCTATTCAAGATTGGGAAATTGCTGCTTCACTTGCGTTTCACAACTGCGTTTCATTTTTACCATTTGAAATACCAGTATATTTGTGTTTGTGCTTTCCAGCATATTCACTTTCCTTTTAGGCGCAATCAAGTTAGTTCATCATGTGATTAAATCTGATATAGGTGGCTCGTCTAAGAAATGCCAGTTTTGTATGTACTTAATGTAGGTATTGACTTAAATTGCAACGTCTTGAATTCATCCATTGATCCTCACCAGATGCCATGCCTGGTTTTTATGGCTTTATCATACGGCTCAAACTGTCCAAACACACTACTCGTTTTTAAAGCACGTGTTTTCGTTTTTCGTTTCTGAACTGGCCAATTGCGTTTGTGCACTGCAGTGTAGCACACCCAACGCATTTTAATTGAGTAAACTTGACCTGTGAGGAAAGACGTAGTTAAAAAGAAAAAAAGGAAGTCGTCTTTTAAAAATGGATTTGTGTGTTGTCCTTAAAAAGTGCCCAATATGCTGAAGTGAAGATCCTTAGCATTGTGTAGGTAGTTTTCCGTGCTTAGTTTTCATAGATATGAAGGAACTGGCTACTAATTTGAACAAACGGTTTCTCGCCAGGCCGAGTCTTCCCAGCACGAGTTGCAGCCCTCAATGACGTGTACACCGTCGTGGCTGAGGGCAGCAAAGCTTTGCAAGATTTGAGCTTGCTGCCCTGGGAGCGCGAGGGCAAACTAGATGGCATGAGGTCGCGGCTCTACAACATGGCGGAGGACCTGGCTATCGACGAGGTCACACTGGAACTCTGGCCTCAGCTGGCCAAAGCTGAAGGTGCTCCATACGTGGTAAGTGTTCCCTGGCCCTGCTAGTATTCAAGCAGATGTAATGTTGAAGCGTGTTTTTTAACAATATTTGCATTCGTGCTGTGCAAATATTTGAAGAAAAAATTGTTTTAGAAAGGATGAGATGGTCCCATAGAATAACAAGAGCTTTAGTTTAATGTTTGATAAAACATTTCATTCGGAAGGGCGATTTGAGTGTAGTTGCGTTGTCAAACGTTTGCTCAAATTAAAATAGTTAGTTCCAAACAAACTTACAAGGAACCCAACTTGTACCTGTTTTCCATTCATAATAAAGGGATTATCCGAAATGTTGACAGAGCAAAATATAACTGAGTGTACAAACCAAAACTAAAGGAAGATAATGTGATATCAGAGTAAAAACTGGCAGTTGTTGAAACATAGTATAATACCTTACACTGCAAACGTTCTATAGAAGTGTTTGGGTAAAAAAGTGTACTCATGCAGTGTTCATGTTTTGTTCTATGACGTGATTCACTTAACATTCGATTGTTCTAAATGATATGAACGCTGTTCAATCTGCTTGACAGGCGGATGACGTGGAGAAGTTCGTGCGCACGATGGACACCCGCTGCGGTGTACGGCATGGGGGAGTGGATGTGCGTGGACGCGCCCATGGTGCAATGAACACTGAGCTAAGTCGTCACATGCAAAACCTGAAGCAGGTAGGAGATCTCAAGGGCATCCAGAATGTGATGCATGTTGACTGCCTACGCTGCGTGCAGCGCAGTACAGATGCTCTCATCTGTGCGAAACTTGTGCCTCCATCTTGTGCTATCACGATGAGTGAAATCGAGGCAGCGTGGCAGGTACTCAGAAAGGAGCGTCAGGGTGCGAGTAATCAGGAACTTATGAAAGTCCTCTCCAGTGCAGCTCAGTCGAGCGCGCCCATACATAGGTTCTGTAGGCTGGTGACCCGAATGTGGTTGATGAGCCCGCCGGAGTCTGTCGTTGAGTCCATGGCGAGCGTTGTGGAAGATGTGTTCGGCACACATCGGCAGCTCGACCATTCAAACGCAGCTCTGGAGCTGCAAGTCAGATGGAATGGCCCGACAGTGTTCAAAGCGAATCGCATTGTTGAGTCAGTGCTGGCAAGAAACCCACATCGCTTTGTCAGAACAAGCGTGGACGTGACTAGCTTTCTCGAGGGCACTGTGATTCGAAAACATCTAGAGGGTAGGGCTGATCGTGTGACATGTTTTTCGCAATGAGTGTTTTCGTTGGTAGCCTGCTTGGTTTTGTTTTGTTGCCAGGTTTTGTTGCCGCGCCTGGCCTACTGTAATCGTTGGAGACGTAACATCTGAATCGGGTATGTAAATGAGGGATCAAAAAGCATTTGCATGGCCGTTCACACCAGCTAAAAATGAGGCGTCAACCAATCTTCCTGGATGCTGACTAAAAACTTTCCACAGTACGACAAATAATTCTTCGGATTTGAGCCCTCTTTGCTTCCGCACAGCATGGTTATACTGTGCTGGTTTCCTGCCAACTGGGCTCAGACAATATTTTTTTACAGAAAGGGGGAGGGGGCCTGGCTCCCTTTCCGACGCAGATGAGCATTGGGATGCGTGAAAGAACTAGGTTCGAATTATTAAAAACGTTTTACGGTGGTTTCCTGAAGCTTTAGCAGAAGATCTCACATGTTGCGCCGGCTATTGCTAAACTGAATTTCGCTGTTAGAAGTCCAGGCCAAGCTTATATATGTTAGGTCAATTTGGTGTGGTATAGTTTTAGGCGTTATTTTGAAGTATAATTTTCACTTTTTGGACCTGGGGAATTCGAAGGATTTTTCATGCATCCCTTCTGGGGTTACGGTTGTTGGTCTTATTACAAAATGGTTGAAATCAAGAGTGACTTATTGTTGGCTGAGTGTGCCAAAAATGAAACTGATGCCAGCTCGGGCGTGTTTATGTGGTTGCACATGCTTCGCCTGCAGTAGATACGGACATTTTGATGACTTGAGTGATGGAAAATCATTCTTCTCCCAATTTCAGAAAAAAACTTGTTTTGCCATGTTCTTGCTGTTGAATTAGACGCCCGTTTACCCTCCGATCGCATTTATGTAAAATCCCACTTTAAACCCTTGCAATGGGAAGCTATTTCATGTACAATGTTCTATTTCTTCAAAAGTTTAGAATTTTTTGGGTTACAACTTTTTGCCTTCCAACATCAGAATTAACCCATGGAAATTTCAACGGAAGTATCGCTACTGGAGGACTGTGTCAGCTCTCTTACATGACTTGCATGACTAACAATGGTGAACTAAGGATGCGGGTGAACTGGAGCAGTTGATGGGCGAAGTGCACTAACAATTAGTAAAAAAATATGGCTAACAATCTGCCCACTTGGAAGTTATCGATTTTCATCACTAGGATTGCTTAAACTCATGGGATCATTGCTTAAACTTCAGTCTCACTTTTGAATAAAGGGTACCATTCCGCACGTTTCGTCCAGTTTTACTGTGGCTGAGTTTAAGGAGTGTATTGGTGAATACAGTGGTAAGAAGTCTGTATTTTAACCGTATTTTTCTTGTCTGATATTCTGATCATGAACTGGAGCTGATAAATAAAATGTGCAAAGTGGGTGAAGAGAAAGGAGGAGTGCTGGGGAGGGAAGATCCATTAACCATTAAGCGGGACAAACTGAAAAAAATTAGAGCTTTTCATCAGCCAGATCATGTCTGAATGTTGCAAGTGGTGTTTGATCAGCACGTGCGTCGGCACTGGGGGGAGGGGGGCTCTAGGAAAGTCGTGGTGTGGAAGCTCCTCACTTTTGACTGGTAATATCATTGAATATGCTGAACATGAGTTTCATCATTGGGCGCGGTCACCCGCCTTGGCTCCGATCACTCACTCGAAATATGTGGCGACGCCTTTGGTTTTACGATTCTCTGTCCGTAAGAATGCATAAAATGACCTGAAATGTGCAATACATGAGCAGTTCTTGCAACGGCTATGATGTAATTTATTATTGAATTGCTTGCTATTATGAAATGAATCGCCAGGAAAAATGCGGGATATGAAAGTACGATGGCTAGATTTTAGTAGAAAGTAATTTTGAGAAAGTAGGATAATGACCTCGCGGTATGAAATGGGACAGTCAGGTAAATATCGGCACTGGAATCGTGAGACATTTTTTGGCATAGTTATTCACTCAACCGACCTACTCTTCCTAAGGAGACACTTTCAAGAATTCTTTATCTGTGAAGGAGACAGTCCAGACATTTTTTAGACCTCTGACAACTTGGCTGAGTTA